>JAXDDX010000138.1:560000-740000 GCA_034670405.1 Hoplostethus atlanticus | reverse complement strand
GTCAGCATAACCGGGCCGTCATAAATCCTCCCCATATTAAGTCAACGATCAGGATCCTAGCTATGAATATTTAGTGTAGTACCGGAGATGGCTTTCATCAATGTCTCGGCCCGCTGGCGACAGAGCTCAATGAAACCGTTTTTAATGTTACACCGCTGCCACTCGGCACTTCATGTACTGCACGTGCACGCACGCACGCAAACTTATTCCCACACGCTCAAACAATCACAATCACTCAGTTGCACCTGCACTCATTACATACAGGGAAAAGACACGTTTTCGTTTCACGGAGCAAGTCGGTGTCTGCTCCATAAACGTCAGTCAGCGTTGAGTTAGAGAAAAAAGGGGGGGCAAAAGATGGTTTTTGGTGTGACAATACTCGCCTGGAGCTGTTTTCTGTGATGATGCATCTGGGTGAAGAAGAAGAAGTGGAGGAAACGGAACGGCATGTTAAAAGCAATGTTCATAGTTTTTCATGTGCGACACACGCATGTGTTTATATGTCTGTATCCAGTATTTGGCAGGAAAGCCCTGTGGGCAAGTTGTGTGTGTGTGTGTGTGTGTGTGTGTGTGTGCCATTGGGTGTGAATATGTGTGTGTGATGGTGTGTCTAGATGTGTGTGTTTTCTATATTTATGCTTGTTTAGAATTGTGCATTTATGTGTGTGTGTGTGTGTGTGTGTGTGTGTGTGTGTGTGTGCGTGTGTGTTCAAGTTAGCGTGTTTTGATAGCATGTGCATCCATTCTGCTATGGCTGTCTGTTTCAGCTGGGGGAGAAAACGAGGTGGTGGGGCATCCCGGTAGCTCAGTTGGCTAAGGTGCCTACCGTGTAACCGTGACATCCTGGGATCAAATCAGGCCATGGACCCTTAACACCCACCCCCCTTCCCTGCCCCCACCCCTCCTTTTCTCCCCAATCCTTCCTGTCTCTCTTCTATCTAATAAAGGCAAACATAAAAAATATGTTTTAAATAGAAGGCAAGGTGGCGTGTGTGTGTGTGTGTGTCAGTGTCAGATTGTGCTCTTCCTGGGGGGTGTGATTTGTTCCTGTAATCCCCCCCGTGTGATTTCCTTGGCAGCTTTACTGTGGCCCCTGTGTTCTGGACACATTTCACCGCTGGCATACATGAAACCTCTGTCATCTGCAATCTGCCTCTGGGCTCTCTTCCTCTCAAATGAGTTGGAATCTGTGCACACATGTATGCACACAAACACACACACACACACACTCATAATTCACATTTGTACACACAGAAAACCCACTTAATGGGGAAAATCCATGTTATATAGTATATAGTATAGTATAGGCCTATGTTTAATATTCACTATATTCCTTTATATATCTTGTAATATTTTATCTTTCATAATCTGTACTCAGAAATTGTATTGATTTAGAATTAGTATACAATGACGCAATATGATTCTCTCCCAATTGACATAAGAGATTGACATAAGAATGTGTGTTTCTTGTGATGGCCATGTTAGTGAAGAGCCCCTCTTATATGTATGTGGTCTATTACATTGGTGTGGTAGTAATGGGCATAAATGTGGCACAAAGGCTAATATTTCTATTATTTTAGATAGTTTAGTCTTGCGATCATGTGCAAAAAATACAGTCCCAAAGACAGATGATGATGTCAGATGATGTCGACAAGAGATACAGTTGCGAGAAAAAGCTTGTGAACCCTACATGTTATTACATGTTCATGGGAGGATACCAAGGAGGAAGCCACTGCTCTCCACAACAAAAAAAACATTGCTGCCCGTCTCAAGTTTGCCAAAGACCACCTGGATGGTCCATAAAGCTACTGGAACAAAAATTGGCATAAGGGCGCATCGCTGCATACCAACAGTAAAACCTCATCCCAACCGTGAAGCTTGGTGGAGGGAGCATCATGCTTTGGGGCTTTGCTGCTTCAGGGCCTGAAGGGCTTCAATCATTGAGGGAACAATGAATACAAATTGTACCAGGAAATTCTCCAGGAGAATATCAGGGTAACAGTCTGTGATCAGAAGGTTAACAGAGGTTGGGTCATGCGGCATGACAATGACCCCAATCACAAAGCAAATCTACAACAGAATGGCTTCAACGTGAAAAATCACATTTTGGAATGGCCAAGTGAGAGTCATGACCTCAACTCTATTGAAATGGTGTGGTAGGACCTGAAGCAAGCCGTTCATGCAAGACATCCCAAAAATATCAATAAACTGAAACAGTTCTGTCAAAAGGAATGGTCCAAAATGCCTCTTAACCGTTGTGCAGGTCTGATCAGCAACTACAGGAAACATTTGGTTGAGGTTCTTGCTGCTAAAGGAGGTTCCACCAGTTACTCAATCTCATGGTTCACATACTTTTTCCAATCCAAGCTGTTACCTTTTGAACAATATGTTCAATAAAGACATGAGTGTGTTATTTGTTAAATCACATTGTATTTATTTATTGTAATGACTTAGATGAAGATCAGACCATATTCTAGGAGCCATTTATACAGCCATTCATTCAGAAGGGTTTATATTAACATGGATTTTCCCTTTCATGTGGCTTTTCTGTGTGTAAATGTAAATTGTGTGTGTGTGTCACTGATTACTGTCAATCAACTGACTTTGTGCAGAGACAGTGACCATGCACACGATGAATTAATGGGGATTTGGGTACATTTTCTTGTTCATTAGTGGGTCTATAATCCCGACAATACAATGAAATAAAACTCAGGCATGCCAAAGTTCAAACAAGCATTCTGTCAGTCCACAATATTCAGTTTTAATTCGCTGGCGGCGGATCAGCTCCCGGTTTCATCTTTTACAGATGCTGATGTCTGGGTGGATGTATTGACAGAACTCTGTAAGATCACAGGAGTAACATAGCGGTTTCTGTTATATGGTGGATTGCTATGCATAATGGCTCACACCCACACAATCCCCGAGTTGTGACCTTTTTTTTTTCATCCGCCCATAGACCATGGGTAAACACAGTGGATAGTCAATGCTTCCTGGAAGACACAATTGATTTCCCAGAGATTAAAGCGCCCATAAAACTCCATCATAAAGCAGACCATTAGCTGTCTATTAGTATGGTTCACTGTGCTTGTACAGCCTCTCTACATAGTAATCAGCTTGTTCTCACACAGGCTTCCACATACTAACACACACACACACACACATGCACGCAATCATGTGAACACACACACACACACACACACACACTCACAAACATCCTTCTACAGAGCACATCATCCGGCAGAAAATAGGATCAGTGGCTGATTCATTTGAAGGAAGATACAGGAGAGCTAGTGGGCATATTGCTCTCTTGTATCCACTTCTCTTGTCCTGAGTGGCAAGATGGCGCCATGCAGGCCTTTTACAATACATACTTATTGACACTATGACGCTGGTAGAGATCAGTAGAGATCGCGTTCATTCATTGATATCCTCCTCTCACTCGTTTTGGCTGTCTGCGTCACTTTAATTTCTCTTTCTCGTCCTGTCTCGTTTTTTCTCTTCCCTGTTCTTGTTGGATTTCTTTTGCTCTCTCTGAAGTGGGAAGATGGAAGCTGGCTCCCTTGCACGCTCTGTCTTCCCCAGAAATGTCTCAGGCTAGGACCCTCAGATCCCCCCCCGCCCTCACTACACCAACTCAAATGACATAGTGGATGTGTAGACAGGAAGTCTTTTGCTTTAGTTTCGGACAATTTTGATGTTTCAGTAGACAGTTGAAGGAATCTGCACTCTGTTGCCGAGCAAATCAATCAAAACTATGTTTTGACAGATGGGGACATGGTTATATGATAGAGGTATGACGGTATCCAATTAGGAATAGGCCAGGTGTTTATCTAACATTTGTCTGTACTCTAGCAATTGTGGTGTTCTAACAGCTATTTGTCCTTCCTTCCTTCCTGCCTCTCTGCTCCCATCCCTCCCTTCTTCCCTCCCTCTATCTATTCCTCCTTCTAGAGGATGAGCTGCAGCTACCTGCTCTGCACCATTCTGCTCTTTGTGGCCGTGCTGCTGGCTGTTACCGTAACTGGCACCATCCTCTTTATGAACCACTATCAGGCCCCACCCATGTCCGATGGCCTACCCCACATCTCCACCAATCAGGATGAGGCCAATGCCCTAGTAACTGTGGAAAGGGGCGATGGCTCGCGCATCAACATCTTCATTGATCCCAACTGTCCCGACTACAACAGCAACTTCTTGCGCCTGGAGGGTGTGCAGACCTCACTGCTCCACTCACTGACTGACCACGACTCAGACCTGAAGTCGGTGAAGGGTCAGGACCGGGCTTTGCTGGTCAGCCTGGCTGAGGAGGTGGCCAAGCTGTCAGCCCATGCTGGGCAGCTGAAAATGGACTATGAGTCTCTACGCAGGGGCCAGGGCAGCCTGGGACAAGACCTTAACACACTGCAGACTGAGCAGGGACGCCTCATACAGGTGAGACACACACACACACACATGCACACACACACATACTTGCATGGTCCAAGACATGTGCCAGATGGACACATTTGACCTATCATTGTCACAGACGTCACAGAGAATAAACCAGGTCACACTGCCAAAAGTGGGATTCTTGGAATAGTCTTTCACACACGTCACTCCTCTCCTCTTATTCCTTATAGTGTCAAATAATAGGCAATAAAGAGTATGATTAAGATTTACTACATGTTAAAAAATCCATCCAGTTTAACAAGATGGATTGCGTGGAGTCTGCTTTCGAGCACGGACCGTCTCCTGTTCTCTGACCCACACTAACACACAGTCTTGGAGGTTTTTATTAGCGCATCTCACAAGTTAGTTGGAGTTTAAAGTAGTTGTCCACGGCCTTATTCCTTCTGCCTCTGCCTGGAACTGTGGCTTCTTCCCTGGACCGATGGCAACCTGATATGTGTCAACATGTCCAATCTGACAAGACAAAGACAGCTGCTATTTCTGCTGGTGTCACGCCATCTCAAATCAGTCGTCCATCGGGTCCATCGCCATATCCATTCACTTGCTTGGTTTTGCCATTACTTGGAGCCAAGTCACACTCTAACTCCAAACTATGTCTGTGGCTTTAACCTGATATAAGTATTAGAGCTTTACCTTTCCCTTGTTACAATGCCCACAGTTATTGATCCGCCACCAAAGTCTTCAGCATCTTCATCAGGTCAATGTTCTGAAGGCATGTGAGTAATCAGGTGTGTGAAAATAGTTTTGATGGCGCTCATTTGGTCAATGAAAAAATACACCATGTCATTCAAATGTTGAATAGCGGCTGGAGGAAAAAATACTAGAGACATTCACACCTGAGTACCAAGGTCCTGTAGCCTGTTGTTCTGGCAGAAATGAAGGAGGAAATTGCAAAAAAACTGTCTGTATTTACTTTCCAAGTTGACTTTTTAAATGCAAGCCTTTAAAGTTCAAATATTTCTTATGGAAGCATGAGACAATTGCATTTGCAATGTCGGAGGAATTTACGACGACCGGCGGTGTCAGCCCGTGGCCTTTCTAATGTTAAAATATCCTCTTACTCAATGGAGGCAATTCAGTTGCGGGTAAACACACTTTGATGATATGTGCTTGCCGGTGTTCTGAAACAAAGTTCAGCGTACGGAGGAGAAATGATTGATATAGTCCTCACCGCTGCCTCATTCTGTACACTCAGCAACGCTCAATCACCTCCTTGTCTACACATTGGCAAACATCTGAAATGCACATAATTCATTATTTTTTCATTCGGTTATTTTCCAGTATCCCTCAAATCCCTTTGTATATTTTCGATTTTTCAAGCTAAGAAGATTGTAAAGACAGAAAGGATTGTTCCTCATTATTCTCCGCTCCTTCCCTGCCGCAGTTGAGAGTCATTTAGTAAATGGTTATTAGATAGGGAGGGAATAAGACAGCGGGCTGCAGCCTTTTAGGCTTATTGTATTCCTCTCGCCAATCCAACAGAGATACCAACTCTTCTCTGAACTAGCACTTTTTACTTTCAGGTTGTATTGAGAGACTTCATGTGTTATTTGGAATTATCGGTGCACCGGTGCAGAGAGGGGAGGTAGGGGTCTGACCATTGTAGCTTATTTATGGATTTCAGATTGTGTTCAAACTCAAGGCCGAAGGATGCTAAGCGACGGCATCATTTTTTTTGCACACCAGAGAGAAACAGAACGAACGTCTATCTAGGGAAGCTGTCTGAGGCATGCGAAGGCTGTTTTCACCCCTACGCAGCATACAAAACACCTGAGAAGACGCCTCCGGGAGTGTTCCAGCAAAATCAATGCCTAGTTTTACCTGCAAACAGGGGGCTGATGTTACAATAACCCTCAGGTGACACTCAATTGTAATTTTCAATTCTAACTTTATGTGCAATCTGTGATGAGGTGATAAAAAACATGCTACTGTATATCTAGCACTGCGCCTGAAGACGACTGGGCCATCACTATGAGGTGTTTTGGGGCAAGGCGGACCCCATCCTGATGCAACAAATTGACACCAATGAATTCATTCAGTGAGATAAGAGAATGTTTCCCCAGACTGCACACATTTAGTTTCACACTGTCCACATTCATTTATTGACAACACATATACTAAATGTGCCTGAAATTCTTCAGAGTAAACAGTGTTTTTATTGTGGCCCATCAGGCTCCGTCTCTCTGCTCGGTATTGAATAGATTTCATAGCTGCCAGCCGCACAGCTCACACAATCGAACACCTTCCCCTTCTGCCAATCCCTTTTTTTTTTTTTTTTTTTTTACAGCCAGACCTCCTCAGCTCAGGGTTCAACATTGTTAAAGAAATCACTCAAGCAATCACCATATTGGTCTGTTTTGTTTCTGTGGCCTCGGGAAGCCAGAGTGCTGATTGGTTGACCACCGGGGCCAGGCCCTGTAACTGCTTCTATTGTGCTGTTGGTGGCACAGCGCGGCGGGCAGTGGAGGCTAAGTGGAGGTGGTGTTGGCAGCGCAGCGGAGGTGGCGCTGGCAGCACAGAGGCTCCGGGTGATTGATTTCCTCTTCGGGAGGCGAGGCGTGCGGTTTCGCGCAGCCGCTGTTTCTAGGCCTGACACCCCAGTGTGACTGCGTGATCTATGGGCCGCCTGTGGCCAGAGCTTCTGATTTATACGATGACACAGAGCTGACTACGCCGCTGTTAGTCATGGCTCCGTGTGCAACGCGGGGTCCCCTGGAGAACGGGTCCCAACCTGCAACCTGAGGTGAGGGGCAGGAAGAATCTGATTGGACCGGCTCTGCACCCATACATCTACACACATACAGATCACACTGATAGCAGAGTTTGTTGACAGTGCATTCACTATGTTAAACATCAGTCACTTGCACACGTGTGTTAAGTTTAGTGATGTAACTGACTGGAGCCACTGGAAAGACCCTCTAATGAGAGGTAATGGCTAATGTGTTTCTAATTGTTGTGTCAGTCTGGGCTTAATGATAAGCCTGCAGACAGCAGCAGCACTCCCCTTCTGCTGCCCCTCCCCCTGCACTCACCATCAAACATTAAACACACTGTATGTAGGCAGGCACACACACACACACACACACACACACAAACACGCTCACCCAATAAAATCAAAACAGCGATGACTCACTGTCACATTTCTAGACAAGAAGATACAGAACACTTGAACCCACTTGTGTTAGACACACACACACACACACACACACGTACATACTGTCTCTTTGCCTCTGTCTCCCACTCTTTTTGCCTTTCTCTCTCTCTCTCTATCACACACGCACGCACACACACACACACACACACACACACACACACACACACACACACACACACACACACACACACAATGTGTCGTCTTCTTACACAATGGCACATCCACAGAGCAGAAAACCCCATTTTCTCTGGTGCATCCTCCCCATCTCCTGTGCAAAATGGGTCATTCCCTTGGTGTGTGTGTGTGTGTATGTGTGTATGTGAATGTGTTTGTGTGTGTGTGTGTGCGTGGGTGAAGGCCCCAGTGCCCATGTAATGTGATTGCAGTGGTGCCCGCTATGTCTCAGAGGTGTGCTGCATACTTATTGAGGCCAGTGAAAGGCCAGCGGGGCTTCTGTCTAATGCAGTTTTAACACCTGAATATAGCTACACAGACATAGGATGGAGAGAAGCCTCTGAACCCCTTATCTATGACTTTGAGCAATGCAGGTGCGTGTGTGTGTGTGTGTGTGTGAGAGAGAGAGACAATATGTGTGTTCTCATACCTGCACAAATGTGTATAGATATCAGCCAACTAGGGCAACGCCAGAGAATAACCTTTCTGCAATGAACAGCAGTGAAGGAGCCGCAAATAAAGGGCTGGAGGTAAGGAACTGAACACAGCAGAGCAGAGCAGAGAGGTTACCGTACTCTACCCTAGACCTTGCACACACATTCATCACCCGCCTTCCCATAATGCTCTCTCCTTTTCAAAAAACCTATTCACCAGGGTGCATAATGGAATGAAGGTTGCATGCGGTGTCCTTGCCACGCAGGTCAGTTTCTGCTTGCGTGTGTAAAAGTAGAACTAAAAGTGTCAATAATATTATCTTCCTCTGTGTGTGTGTGTGTGTGTGTGTGTGTGTGTGTGTGTTGCAGCTGCTGTCGGACAGCGAGATCAACATGGTGAAAGTGGTGAACTCGGTGAGCGATGCTCTCAACGCCATGCAGAAGGAGAACGTGGGACTGAAGGCTCGCGTGAAGGCCGACCTGCAGAGGGCGCCGGTCAGAGGGTCCCGTTTGAAGGGCTGCGCCAACGGTAAGACTTCGCTTGACTACATGTACCAGTTTAATGGATGACTGTCTCTCTTTCTACGTCCATCCGTCTGTCTGACGGTCTGTTTGTCCCTCCGTCGATCCATATATACAGTTATTCGTACATATATATACAGTTATTCGTACATCAGCTGCTCTGTATAGCGATCTCTCCTCATCCGCCTGCATCAATCTCTCCTGTCACTCCTGTTTGGGATACATCTCGCGTCCTTGCGAGAAATGCGTGTACTCTCCATGAGAGATGACTTGCACGTCCACTGGGGCTGTGTAGCTGAGAGAGAGCGAGAGAGAGAGAAGGGCCTGAGGCGTCATCCCTTTGGCCAGGCCGAGTTCACCCGACGGTAGTCCCCCCTGGTCGATTCTACTCTGCATAGGCAGCCATGGAGTAAAGAACGAAGGCCATTCATGTACTGCAACACAGCATGTGATAACGCACTCCGATGTCAATGTCACCCAAGAGGGAGAGTGTGTTGGCAAGTGTCTGTGTGACAGCTTGTAGATTCCTCCTGATATTTCTCACTCACACACACATGCATGCACCTACACATTTCAGATGGAATTCCTATCTATATGTATAGGTGTGTGTGTGTGTATTTGTTTAGGACTGGGGCACAAGCATGAATATATATGTTTTTTTTTGCCCGTGTGTCCCAGTGTGCCTGTGTGCAAATCATTTCAGCGTTCGTCTCTCTACAGTTTGTGTTGCATTTCCCGAAAGAAAATATCAGGTTATTTTGAAGCCCATGCTGACAGCCCTGAACTCCCTCTCAGCTCCCCGGTTCTCAGGTTAACTGGAAGCGTTACAGTGGCTTCTCAGGATGAAGACGCTGTCGTCTGAAGTCCCACTTTTTAGTTTGTGCACTGCAGACAACTTGAAAGTCCAAGTTTGTGTGGAGGATTCAATTTCTACCATAAACAAAAACAAAAAGAGAGGCAGGCGCAAGTACAAATGAAGGAGAGATGCAGGACAGATGCATGGTTGAAGACAACTACGATGGCCTGAATGATCAGTGTTAGCCGGAGAGGAGGAGACACAGGTATGCATTTGAATGAAGCCAGACCCTAATGGCCATTTTACTGTGCAGTGGCTGCAATGTCAGGGTGACTTACTTTCAATCTCTGCCATTATGGCTGCAGAATACTGAAACCCTTTAGAGTGGATGCTCCATTACAACCCCAACACACACACCAATGTTGTAAACATTGGTCTTAATTGGATGAAGGTCAGGTAAATACTACATTTTCGTAATTAGAGTAGAATTCATGAATGTTTATATAAACTATATTCCTGTTGCTGTTGTTTTCCCTGCAACTTGAGGTGATTTCTCTGCAGCCTCTTGCGCTCTAGTCTACACTATACACACCTACCACATTATGAGTGACTTGCCTTACTCTATTGAATTAAATTACACATCACCCTGGAGTGATACAGGAGGACCAAAATGTCAGTCCTCCAGTTGGGGCGACTGACATTTTGCTGTAGTCACTAATTACTGCCAGTTCTTTGATAGTCTCTTGTTCTAGCATTCGTCACGAGAAAGCTAGACGGCTTCGGTTTACTGTAATGACAAAAAAAAAAAAAAGAACCGGGGCACAGCGCCCTTTTAAGGGTAACGGTGTTAATGACGAGTGTCAGAGATCAGCAGCAGTTTGAGGCTGACATGGAGGGACTGAAGTTTTTCGCGTGGCCTTTTCAAGAACTTTCTAGGCTGTTTTAAATTCAGGAGTTTGACCCGGTGGAGGCCGGCATGCATAATCTATGACATTGTCCTCATGGCAGGGTTCCTCTCCGTGCCTCCTGGGGGATATCTGGTATCCCTGGCGTAAGACCCTGTGTGTGCGACTACCCAGCTGCAGACGTTGCTGCTGCTGCTGCTGCTGCTGCTCTGCCCTACTGCAGCTTGCAAGCCCTTTTTGTCGCGTGCTCTCTCTCTCTCCACTCTCTCTCTCTCTGTGTCAATCTTTTATCTCACAGATTTATATATCCTCACTCAATCGTACGTCTCTTTCTCTCTCACTTTCATGTCTTTCTCATTTTCTGTTGAGAAAATGCACCTGCCGTTATCTCAAGTCTATTTCTCTGTGCTATATGTTCACTTTGTCTCCGTGGCGTCCTGTATCTATTCGCTTTCCCACTTTTTTTTTTTGCTGTGTTGCCACGTAGCGTCCTTTGTCCCCACCATGTCATCCATCACCTCCTCTTATCCATCTCATCCTCTATCTGTTTTTTTTTAAATTTCTTTTCTCACCCAGACATTCTTCACCTCACTCTTACCGCTCTCGCTTTCCCTCGCGTTTCCCCCTCCACGTTTTTTTTTTTTTTTTTTCCCTCTTTGCCTCCATTTTCCTTTTGGGACACAATTCAGAAAATAGCTTTAGCGCACACATTGGGGATTCGTCGTGACAGGGTGACTTTGCAGCACAGGGTCAATGCTATTCTTTCTTGTTTACCTATGTGCCTCTCTAAGGCTAAGCTGTAGGCAGAGGAGAGGGGGGCGGCCGCAAGAGGAAGTTGGGGATCTCATGTTCAACCTCATCTTCCATTTATTACTCATTTCAGTTTACAGCTCCAAGTACTCCAGATTGCAGCTAATATACTCCCTTTTTTCTTTTTGTCCACTACCTCTGTGCCCCCTCTTCTTTCACCTCTCCCCAGGCTCACGTCCCCGTGACTGCGGCGATCTGTATGCCAGTGGTCAGAGGGAGGATGGCATCTACTCTGTGTTTCCTGTTCACCACCCCGCGGGCTTCCAGGTCTACTGTGACATGACCACAGATGGAGGAGGCTGGACTGTGAGTCAGAGCCACACACTTGCAGAACAATGCACACACACACACACACACACACACGCAAAGCTCTTGAGCAATGTCTGTATTTATCTGAAATAGAAACCACTCAGCCCCTGCATTTTCATCAGGCTTGTAATCAAAACAGGGGGAAGTGGAAGGTAATGAAAGGTTTTTCACGATGTCTACTTTAACAAATTTGTTTTTATCTGCTAAAAACGGCTAAAATAAGAATGATTCACTGAACATCGCTCTTTATGAAAACGGCGCCCCCCAAACACAACATCAATTTCATTTCAAAGGTCAGGATCGTTCGTACACGAGGCTCTGCAAAATATACCGTTCTCCTGAGTGCCTGCTGTGATTACTATTGTGCTCATATGTTAGGGAACTGGCGTAGCAATCTGATGTGCTCTAATCTAAGTTAATGGATGTTATTACGATAGAGTGAGTTGATCTTAAGCCCCCCCGGTATTGCGCAATGTTACGTTTTTTTGAATAGACATATTGTTGAGAAGTCATTTGAAATAAAAACTTTAATTGTGTCTTTTATTTCTCTTTATGAGAGTTTTTAAAATAAACATTTAAAAGTAAAATAAGTGATAATGTCTGCGTCTAGTTTTTTCCTGGCAATTGACGGCATAACTGGATATGGGATCTAATGCGTGGTGTTAGCCAGGCGAGCGGCGAGGATTTTCTTTTCCCTGGACAAAGTTGGCTTGGCAGGTAGGTCAGAAGCAATAAGCAACCAGCTCATAAAAATCCTGATTCCAATTTTAAACGTACAAACCAATTTGTCATTGCCCCACTTTTCAAACCCCAGAGGAGCTGTTTTCATTAGGTGGTGAACCCGTTTGTTTTCTGATGCTGTTAACGGTTTTGTGGTTGCGCAATACAAATTTTCAATAGGATTTTAGCATCTGATTATTAGCAGCGAGGGGGAAAATGATATTTAGAGTTTGTTTAAATGAGTGTTTTGTAGTACTTGATCAAACATCTGCAAGTCGCCTGGTCTCTGGGATAGTAAACGTGATTGTTTTAGTGAGATTGGATACTGGGAGAGAACGGTTTCCGTCGGGAATGAGAGACAGGGAGGTGAACAAACAGTCTGACACAGAACCATTTGATCTATATTTGGAAGTGTGGTTGAGATTTCTTTGGGTGTGCGGTGTGTGAGTGTCGTTGTGAGTCTCGCTGGTTAGAGCTGTTTATTTCTCTTTGTTCTGTAGTAGTCCTCGAGGATAGTAGGAGTGGCTCTTAATAGAAAGCTAAGGCCTTGTACACGTAAAGGAGTTGGGAACGTTTCAAACTACGCAAATCCTTCAAATCCCCGCTTGTACAGGCGGTGACAACATCTTCGTCGAGCACCCAGGACCTGGTTTTGGAAATGTTTCAAAAAACTGTTCAGGGAGCTGTGTGCAAGGAGCCGTTTAGGAAACCTATCTATCTGTCTATCATGTCAAACGGTTGTGGGCTGCATGCAATATATTTCACACTTACATTAAAGAGAATAAATAGACATTTCTAGCTACTCTCGGCTTGTGGGTTTGATGCCGTCTTGTTGCCGTTTTGATGATCAATATTAGAAACGTTCTGAGGATGCACGTTCCAAGGTTTCCTTCCTTAAATGGGGGGAAATGTTGGAAAGTGAAAATCTCTTCATGTTTACAAAAAGAAACCTTTTGAAATCTGACAGTGTGTTTTCAAGCCTAATCGATAGACGGCTTTATACAACATTCTTTGACTGCGGTGTTTTCACAGAGCAGAGTTTGTCGATGTGGACATGAAAACGGTTTGTAAAAGGATTGTAAGGAGTTTAGAGTTTAGGAAATTCTGATTACTTTTACTAACACTACTACTACTATAATAATAATAATAATAATAATAATAATAATAATAATAATAATAATAATAACTAAACTACTACTACTACTAAACTACCACTTTATGTACGTGTGATATTGGTATGATCCACAAAGAGGCAGACACATTATTTGGGCTGCCCCAGTAAAGGCTCCTCCTCCAGTACAAACACATACAGTAAGTAACAGACTTCAAGTCTTATTCACAGTCACACGGGCATTAATCATTCATTCAAAGAGTGTGTGTGTGTGTGTGTGCGCGTGCCAATCACTGTCAGTAACTGTGTGAGATAGGCGAGGTCACACCCTCCTATCATTAAATAAAGCAAGACTGACAGACTGAGAGAGCACTTGGCTACCTACCAGCCTGTCAGTGGGCAAATGCTTGAGTGTGTGGTGTGTGTGTGTGTGTGTGTGTTTGCACTCATGCAGGTGCTATGTGCTTAAGTGTGTGCTTTAGTGTGTGCTTAAGTGTGTGCGTCTGCATGGGAAGGAAGAGTTGGCGAGTGTGACCGTGCATTTCTGCCTGCGTTCAGTCCTAAGTAAGCATCACCGTTTTCATGCACACTCCTGTTCACATGTTCACCTATGAAAAGATCCACAAGCATCTCAGATCGGGGCGATAAAACGCAGCCGTAACTGATCCCAGCCGCTGTGTTGAGCTGATTGTGATAACGCCTGAGCCTCATTAAGGGATCAGCGTGGTGTGATCCAACAGGGGCAGGCAGAGAGAGACGAGGGATGGTTGGTTAGCTGAGTGGCTCACTGTCTGGCTGACTGTTGGGCTTAAATAAGCAATGAGCCATATGCTGCTGCCTCATAAGCATTTTTTGACAGAGCACTGCTTCAGAGACTTGTGCACAGAGAGAGAGAGACCGAGGGGGAGAGCAGGTAACCAGGAAGAGGTAGGAAAGAGAGAAGAGCGAAGGGAGTCATGAGTAGACAACCAACGCAGAAAGCACCAGAATCAGACTGTGGAGAGAGACAGAGGGAGACTGACAGAGAAAGAGAGAGAGAGAGAGAGGAGTGCACTTTTTTCCCCTCATCCAGGAATGCAATATTTCATAATGCAATACAATAATTCAAGATTCTAATGCTAATATTTGATTTTTCAAGGACCCTCTTCCTGTTGTAGTGGCCTGTGATAACATATTTCTGTGCTGTGGTGTTTGCTGTAAAATTGTAGACCTTGAACATAATTATTACTAAATTCTGTGAAGCGACACAAACTCTACATCATGTCCCTGCTCACTCTTATATATATATAAAGTCCACAGTGTGTATGTGTGTTCTTGTTCTTCTATCCTTGTGAGAACCACTTGGAGTTCTAGACCATTTCATGTGTTTGTGTGTGTGTGTGTGTGCATGAACGTGCATGTGAATGTCCATCACATTACAGGCATTTAGCAGACGCGGCTTACAATAAGTGCATTCAACATAGGTAGGCAAGAGAACTACTAGTCACCAGAAATCGTAAGTGCATTCCCTTCCTCAACAAGCGTCTAAGAGCAGAACCTGAGGTAAAAGTGCAATAAATTAGCTACCTACTTTTTATTGAAACAAATGAGACAAATAAGTGATAATAAGTGATAATAAATAAAGATAATAAAACAAATAAGTGATAATAAGTGATAATAAATAAAGATAATAAACAAGTGCTAAGAGGAAGGGTGAAGTGAATCATCAATCTGGCTCATGATTGCGATACCCAACTGAGTTTTCTCGACTTCCCAGAAAATGTAAAAAAAAACCAAAACAATCAGAAGACATCAGCCAATCGCGAAAGGCGTCAGTTTTCTCCACCGAACTGTTTTCGATAACGCTCTACATGATGCACAGCCAGTCAACACCCACAAGCAAATCTGCTGGCCGCAGCTTTTAAAACGAGGAGTTTGTTTTTAATGCCTGGCTTGTTTTTCTCAATATAAATCCATAAATTGTAGTGGATTATTCATTCTGTATATGACTCTATGCCGTGACAGTGACATTCTTGTCTCCTCAATATGTTCTCTCAGGAGGAAATGACAGGAAAAAGAGAATTGTGTCCACCGGGTTTGTTTGACCGTCAACCCCCCCACTCCTCTGGTTCTTGCAGAGAGAGAGAGAGAAATAGGAAAGAGGCAGCATATAAGAGGCAAATGCATATATAGTTGAAACAGCTCAGATGGTAGGGAGTTGTTTGTCACGGTGGGAATAAGACAAAATGTGATCTCTTTGTCGATAGAAAAAAGACGAGAGTGGAGGGAGGAGAAAGACTGATTATAGCCCTCCATCTCAAGAGGTTGTTCTTTGCTGTGACTAAAGGTAAGATGGTGAGACACCGAGTGCCGCTGGCATCACTGAAATCACATAATCGCTGAAAAAGAGCACCCCCCCCCCCACGTATGTATGTATGTATGTCCGAAAGAGTTGTTTTGTTGTTTTTAGTGCATTGCGCAAAGACAAGGAAACGAGGAAGCTGGAAAGGTTGCCTCTAGTTAGCTTAGCTGCTCATAACGCATGGCCAGGGTATGATTTTCGGGCTCATGAAAGTGCGGTCCGATCGCCTATTGGACCAATACCATTGGTTGTGCATGCCTATTATATGAACAAAGACACAGAGACAAGAGGAGGAAAGACAGAACCGGAGAGAGAGATAACCTCAGCACATAATCAAACAAGCGTGTGACAATCTGAACTGTATTTATAAATGTGCTTTCCCCGCGTGCGTACACACCCGATCAAACACACATGCTAAAATATGTATACACACACACACAGCCCCTCACTCAGATAAAGTAATCCTCGGGGCCCCAGCTGTCTACCTGCTTCACCAAAGGAAGATTTCAACTTCCATTTGAATACAGGCCGGCAGTAATGTCTTCTATTATTACTATTTTATTTGCTAAAAGGCAGGGACTAAAAAATCACCGAGGTATAAATAATGAATGGGAGTAGATATATCAGAGTGCAGCGTGCAGGCTACATTATCAAATGGTGCTTTTATCAGAAGTACCGCAATCACTCTCAAATATTAAATTCTAGCTAAGAACCGAAATGTAAAAGTTTGAATGTACGATTGTGTGCATGTTGCGTCGCCCCTTTAGAGGACCGGAGTGCCTTTTGAGCATCCCAGAGTGTACTGTATATGCTTTTCAATATCGCCGTCCGCCTCACAGCCTCTTCAATATTTCATCCCAGTGTTAGTTTATTGGTTTGAAAAAAAAAAAATAATAAAAAAAATAAAATAAAAAAACTTCCAGGATGGATGTTTCTGCAGTCGTTGCTTATCTGTAAACGTTATGTAAGGCAGGGAAATTGAAAACGACAGACTATAATCTATGGGTTTTGTTCAAAACTTAATGGCTTTCCAATAGCAAAGATTTAGTGTGTTTGAGTTCCAGTTTATTCAAAGGTTCAGTGTCTCCTTTCACTCTTCTGGACAAAGATACTCCGTTATTTGTGTCGTTCTGCTCTGCTATCTTCCTCTCGAAGGTGGCAGTGAAGGGCTGGGCAGAGGAAAGGCCCAGATAAAGTTTGATTACGACGTCTGGGATCAACAGCAAACTGATCCCAGACCCCTTAATCACTCACATTTCATGACTGTTCTAGGCTATTCATGCTACTGAAATTTCCCCAAAATGTCTTTCAGTGTGTGTTCTTATGCAACATTCGTGTTTGTGCAGTGTGTGTGTGTGTGTGTGTGTGTGTGTGTGTGTGTGTGTGTGTGTTCTAACAGGCATGAGGAGACATATAAGCGCGCTGATGACAGAGAGCGTGAGCCGTCTGCTCATAGCGTTATCGCAAGGTAGTGTCAGTCGTGACCTTTTTAGGATGTGAGCACCATTAGCCGGCGCTCTGTGGAGGTTGTCTGAGGGAAGGTGAGGCAGCAGTTTGAGGGCTGCTGCAGCAACGTTCGCTGTATTTATTAGCCCCTCTCGCAGCGCTGCAGTTGTGCCTGTCTACCTTTCATCGTTTTATGTCCCTGTAATTCTCTCTACTTCGCCCACTCTCCTTTTGGAATTTCTCTCCCCCTTTCAGCGCTTCATTTTTCATTCCCGCTATCTTGCCTCTCGCTCTCTCTCTTCCTTTCCCGACTCTTTTCAATCTCTCTATCTCGCTCTGTCTCTCGCTCCCTCTTGCTTTGCTTCCTTGTCTGTTAATCTCTCACCTCCATCCTTTTCTCTCTCCCATCGCTCCCCTTTGGCCCCATCCCCTCCCTGATCTGTATGCAGGGTCCTGCGTGCTTGGAAAGTACAGTATGCTGATGCGTTAATCTCTAGATTAGACATCAAACGTGGAGGTTTCTTTTTCTACCACCCTGTCCAGAAGGGGGGAATTCAGCAGGGGGTTGGCTAAGATTTGGGAGGAATGAGAGGAAAACGATGTAAACTCTACGCACGTGTGTGTGTGTGTGTCTAGAAGTGTGTGATTGTGTTTTTTTCATCTGTTCTCTTTTGCTGCTGCTCTGTTGTTTGTCTTTTTCTGAGTATAAAGCATATAAAGCATATTCACAAACTGATATTTGCAGTACTCTTTAAAGGTAGCAGTTCTGTCACCATATTATCAATATTATTACAAATGTTTTTAGTTTTTTTCTCTCTCTCTTTTCTTTCTCTTCTCACTCTCTTTCCCTCTATTATATTATAATGTGTATTTATTAATTAACTTAAATATTAGTTGTTTTTGTTGTATTTGTTGTCATTACTGTCATTATTAATGTTGCTATTAAATAAAGCAAAAAAAAATATATTGTTGTAATACAATTGTTATTACATATATATAAAGTAAGATTTTAATTCTGTTTCGATTCAACCCATGAAAGGAGGTGTGTGCTTTTGCAACAATTTCAATTAAGCCTGTCTGTCTGCCTGTCTGTCTGTCTGTCTGTTAATGCCTGTGAAGGTGTTACTAATCATCTCTAATAAGTCCTAATGGTACAGAGTGACATCTGCTGCCAAAACACCAAACGTATAAACACAGTGTGCTCACAGTGCTTACATGCCAGGAGCTAACAAGTTATTGGCACATTTTGGTTTTTTTCTCCACCCAGTCCACATGCCAGATTGTAAATCTCCCCCAATCAGCTTTGGCTTGCGTATGCCGCTGCTTCTCGGTGTTGTGTTCTGTCGGTCTACGCGGGGCCGCGGGCTCCCGCTAGTTGACAGAAAGCCTGCTGAAGAGCTTAAGGCAGCTTGTTAAGTAGCCATCATCTAATGCAGAGATTACAGGAAGCTTAATGTGATCATGCCAGTGGAATAGTCCCTGAGCAAGTGTTGGGTGAGATGGTCATTAAGGGTCGTAGATTTGCTTTTTAACACTGTTTGGGCCAGCTTGACCTGAGTGTATGGAATGCTCTGTCGCGGTTTTCGTTCCAGTTCACACCTGGTTTCCCCGTTTGTGGCTTGGGCTGGTTCATCTGCTTCTCAGGTTCACCAGATTCTCTGCTGTTTTCTTTGACCATGCTTCCATGTTTTATGCTAACGTGTTTGAGTGGTTTCTGAACATATCGCTCTGGTCTGTTCCCTCTCCTGTATAGAGGATCGTCCACTGTTCTGGAGAACTGTCAAGAGTAAAGGTAAAGCAGAAAAAGGTGAGAGAGAGAACTGCCAATACTTACTTCATGGCCCTGTGCTGACACTTTGTCAAAAACCTGTTATAGCAACCTCTCACTCCCTTCAAAGGTAGTGTCCTTTCTCTGTATGGCTGTCTGGCCCTGTGATGTAGTATGCTACCATTATAACAATGAAGAGAATGGTGGCGAGATGTCTATAGACCCAACTGCTATCTTGTTGTACAACGTTAGCTGTGAACTTGCAGCTCATTCAGCAGAGAGAACAATAAGAAGGCCGGCATGTTTTTAAGATTCAAACAGTTTTTTAAATGAATTGATGATTAAACATTTTCTTCAGGGTCCAACATGGCGTCATGAGAGAGGTCTTCACTGTATTCTTCACAGAAATAGAAAAAGGGTGAGACAGAGATGGTGATTGAGTGTGTAGCAATTAGTTGTTTGCCAGCCTGAAGTGCCTCCTTTGGATAGATAGTCCTGATGAAGCACACAGTCTAGGAGGCTGAATGGGAGAAGTGATTTTGTTGACACTTAATTTGGAAACTGTGACAGCATTTTTGCCAAATTGTGAGTTTCTGGTTCAATTAACCAAGGTTTCTATTCCTCGCTGCCTATTTTGTTTATCATGCATTACAGAAAAACATGTTTGTCTCCAGCGACTGCTGCAGAAAAGGTAGTGATACCGAGCTAATTCTGCGAGAGTCACCTCTGAGAGATGAGTTGTTTAGTCTTTTGCAGAGCATGTAGTACAGCTTGTATAAAGAATTCATCGCCGAAGTTCTGCAAGGGAACCTGGATCGGATTGTCAGAACACATATAGTATGGAGAAAGGCAGATGGAAATAAAGGAAAATTGAAGGGTGAGAGAAAAATGAAAGGAGGAAGAAAGTGCCCCAGAATACTGTGAATCAACATGAAAACACGCAGGCCGTAGTTGTCGTTATTGATTCTGTCGCTCAGTTTAAGGATGGTGCTTTGTGCTCTGAAACACTCAGACCTTGCTCAACCCTGTAATAAAATGTCTGCTGTCAAAGCCGTCAGTTCTCAACGGAGCAGCATGGGTCCCTGGCCAGAGCGTCACCTGCCCTGCACCGAAAGAGAACTGGTCTGTTGACTTGTGACCTTGATAGAGACAGGTTTTATATCAGCTAGTAGTTCAAGGCAGACGGTGGGTGTTGGGATGTTGAGCCGGGTCCCGGTGGAAACTGTCTGTGTGTGTGTGCGTGTGTGTGTGTGTGTGTGTGTGTGTGTGTGCGTGGGTGGGCAGCTGGCCTTTCTGCAGATAGGCAGCAGAGATCCCTTGTGAGGTGTTAGCCAAGGCTCAATATTGCTCTCAAACCCACGCTTCAATAAACACACCGGCAACAAGTGTAGCCTACATGGGCTCATGCACATACATATGGACAAGTATGAACACACAAATGTAAGCGTGCTCATGTGCACACGTACGCACGCACGCACACACACACACACACACACACACACACACACACACTCTCTCTCTGCTCTTGATTGGGCAGCTGACTTCTGTATCTTTACAGATAAAATTGGATAGCTGTTTCTATGTGGAGCTGCCAGTCTGTCAAACCCTCACTTGTTATCTGCTTATCTCTCTCTGCCACAGCGCTGACCAGTCTTGGGGGTATGTACTCTATGTAACTGTGAGCAACCATATTGCCAGAGTCAGAGCTGGTGTTACCGCCTGCTTATATTTTTGCATGTTCTTCATGCATCAGTGAAAAATGGGCCCGAAGCAGTATCAGTGCATCCCTCCCTTTCTTAGTACCCACAAATTCTGCCATTACAACTTAACAAACGCACGCTTAGACCAACCCACACATACAATACAGGCACAAACGCTCTCACACACATATACTGACACACCAACAACAATTCAGCATAGTCTCCAAATCCTGCACCTCCCTCTACCACTCAAGCCATGACCACTGCCCTCCTATTTCCGGACACAAATGGTGTGTGAAAGGAAATGTGAAGTGTCTCTGCGGGCTGTTGGTTCATCTCTCCAGGATGCACTCACCCACTGACCTCCGGGGTCAATAGGCAATTAAACCTGAGAGGGGTTCTGCCGTCTTACAAGGGAGCTAGACAGGGAGGTAGGAAGGGCCAGTACCTCAAGAGGTGTAACCCTAATGTGGCTCCTGCTTGCTGGTTAATTTGCAGCTCTGGAGCCCTGCTTCATCTGACCAGTGACCAGCATCTCACAGTGATTCACACTAGCAGGTGGCTGGATTATCACTGGCGTCTCAGGCTGGCTGAAATAAATGGAATACCGCAAACCTTGAACACAGGTTCCGACTGCATTCGAGTTGAATCAAGGGCACTCCTAACGCTAGAAGAAGTTGCCTCAGTCGTCTTTTCTTCAACTTTTAAGAAATGGGGAAGATCTTAATTCATTTTGTGATCACCTACATTTGATATGTTTTTCCTAAAACCCCTTAGGAGCAATGAGGAGACAACAGAGAGAATACATCCTCAAGACTTTATGAGATGAATGTGAAGATGCTAACATGTGACATATACACTTTATTAGGTACACCTATCTAGTACCAGGTGGGACCCCCTTTTGCCTCCAGAACAGCCTGACTTCTTCGCAAGGTGCACACTTTATGCACACCACTGCTGTAAAGAGCTGTTACTTGAGGATTTGTGGCCTTTCTGTTAGCTTGAACAAGCCTGCCCGTTCTGCTCTGACCTCTGTCAAGGTGTTTTTGGCTCACTGGATGTTTTCTGTTTATCGCGCCATTCTCTGTAAACTCTAGAGACTGTAGTGGTGAAAATCCCAGGAGGGCAGCTGTGCCTGAGATGCTGGAAACACCACGTCTGGCACCAACAATCACACCGCGGTCAAAGTCGCTTAGATCACGCATCTTGCCCATTCTAATGTCTAAATGGTCAAACAAAACACTAAACCACTTCCACAAGCTTTATATATCGAGTTGCAGCCACACGATTCGCTGTTTGGAGGAACAGGCTTTTTGCGTTAATGAGCAGGAGTACCTAATAAAGTGGCTGGTGAGTGTATAATGGTAATAAGCTCCTTCTATATGGCTGCTATCCCCATGGCTTCAATAGGAAAATGCAGCAGGATGTGAAAACCGTGCATGTTTGAGAAGAAGGAGCCATAAAACACCATATTGAGTTTTCTTTCAAGTCCTTCTCTGATCTCATGGTTTCATATTCAGGAGAGTTAAATGACACTCATTTATTTTTGGAGTTCTCTTGTTTTGATCCGAGTGAGATCAACATGAACTTATTTGTGGCTGTCGAATTTGAGAAATAGGAGAAAATGCCTTCAGTCTCATCTCAGAGATAAAAAGAGCTCATTTGCGTCTAGGAGAAATAAAAGGTATGACTATGTGATCTCTTCTTGGGCTTTGCTTTCCTGTGGGTAAGGCTAACGGAGGCACTAAAGCAAACTTCAAAAGAGCTCTACTGCTTTTATTGGAGTGAATGAAATGAAGATAAAATGTAGAACTGCATTTAACATGAGGAGGTGTTTCCTGTAGAAGTGTAGATGGGCTTCGACTGCGTGAATGGAAGAATTTGGCTAGCCTATTGCCATTCATTCTCTATTCTTGCTAGCTCTTTGGTGTTCATTATAACCCAAGAGCAACATCACTAGCCTATCAGACATCTTTGTCATATGTCAGATGGCTATATCTGTGCAGCCAGACATGCTCTGACTGTGATAATGTGAGCAAGGCATTGTCCTGAAAGGTCACAGACAATCTAAACAAAAACGAGAGGATTGAGTTATCAATGTCTAAGATCATTTCATAAAGAGTCAAAAATGAATGAAGTCTGCCGGCCTCTGTTGGAGTTGCTTTGATGAGAATAAATACGAGCCTATTTATTTTCCCATGTTTGCAGGTGATTTACTAGGAGTCTGGTTGCGGTGGCATTTTATGCATCTCCCCTGCCTCCCGGGCAACTACTAATACACAGAGAGAGACAGGAAAGAGAAAGAGCAGCGGGTGAAAAGGAAAACCTCTACATTATGTTCGAACACACCATTATCAATTTGCAGGCTTCTCCATTTCAGCCAAATGGAGGGTTGGGAAAATGAGGAGTAAGAGGATGGGAAGGAAAGGGAAAATGAGGAGGGTGAGTTATACAGATGGAAGGTTATTATTTCAATGAGAATTTACCTGGCATAAATATAGTTATTCTGTCTAAATTCCAGATAGTCATACTTAGCTGCAGCAGACTTCCTTGTTATGCCACTGAACAGGACACAGAGATATGGTTACCGTTACTAAAATGTCTCTGCTTTGAGTGAAAAGGTTAAAGATGTACAATGACACGTTGGCCACGTTGGAACAATGTGTGTGTTACATTAAGTGTAATGAAACTAATGACTAAGCTTTATAAAATAAATGGTAGAACATCTGATTTTCTCACTGTACAGGTAAAGTATCTACAACTTATCTACCTGGCCAGTAGTATAATAATAATAATATGATGTGAACCAGCTGAAGATATGAATGACTGAAAATCACAGTGGCTACATTTGGAGTCACCCAGGCCTTATTCGGGTTAAGCTATTTACATGCTTCGATATCCTATTAACAGGATATTCCCGTCACCCACCAGCTATCCCCTTTCTCTTTGATTGCGCAATAATAGGTTACTGCCAATACATAGGAAAGAAATGATGATCCCATTATTAATTAGTGTGATTTTCTCGGATTTTCCTTGACAAACAAGCTAATGTTACAATCAATTGTATAATGAATCGCAGACATCGCAGAAATCAAGAATGGTAGACTATAGTTGCTCTGCCAACATAGAATACCCGACAATTGTGAATGAAGGAGCATCATCAAAGCCTTGCTAACCCTTGATAGGAGAGTTGCACTTGTCTTATATTATTTCTGGAGCTGTGGGGAGGATTATGTTGTGCACAACTCCATGGTCAAAACACTGGTCTATATATTCTGCAGTGATAAAAGACTTGTGTACCAACCACAGAGTCTGCGTTTTTGCACAGATGGCAAAAAAAACTAAATTGAAAGGAGAAAGATGTTTAGATGCCACAGAAATAAACCTGTTGGGAAGCAAGCCAGGCATCTTAACCAGGTTTCTCCTAATTGTAGTATGAGGTTACCTGGGTTACTCTCACCAAGTATTGACATTTACATGGGTCGGACCATAAATCCTATTTTTCTAGACTGTCAAATAAGATCAAAATGCATTACAATATGTAACATACCTGAACATAGAGTGTCTAATTGGGAGAACCAGGAAGAATCCTGTTGGATGAGTGTGTGGGCCTGTTAGACACATTGGGAATGGGATAACATTATGAAAACATCTAGTTGACTTGCTGTGTGACCTGATGTAATGACCTGATGACAAGTTTCTGAACTACAGCCTTCGGTCCAATTGTAAACGGAGACTAGGAAAAGAAAATTGGGGCCAGAGAAAGCATGGATTTAAAAAAAAAAATGTGACCGGCATGTTTCGTTACGTTCGCAAACAAGCTGGCAGTCAGTAGCTCCAGAAGATAATGATGACGATGATGAGGAGGAGGAGACAGGTAGCGGCAGGGAGGGAGTGGGTCAAAACAAAGGTCGCATGGTACATTATGAGTGCTGAGCTGTTAAAGGATTTGCTGGTCTATGTATAAATCAATTCCATTCTGATTGTATTATGGCCATTTCAGTCATATGCAACGCTGCATTGATTTTGTAAAACCATTAATGAACTCTGTTGTGCTCTGTAAGAATCTCCTTTGTTGGTGTTGTTTTTTTATAGTCAGTGAGCAGAGTCTGCCAGTAACGTTATTGATGAGGCAGTGCCAGAGGATCCCTGAGGAGAGGACAGCTAGGGCTCTGCCCAATGTTATTAGAACTGCAATGCAGTTTGCAGGCAGTTTAATATTATTACTACCACCACCCCCATTATTTTTTTTTATTATTATTGGATAGATTCAAAGTGCTGAAAAAGAAGAAAAAAAAGACAATGTAAAGGAAATAGCTGTAAAGGCTAGGAATAGTCACAGTAGTCCCCAACCCTCCATTGCCTCTTCCTGATCTGCAGCATGACACTCCCAGGCTGCAGATGAGTCCCACTCCAGCCATGTACATGAACAATGTGCAACATTATCCATATACAATGCATAACATACATAAATATTTTAATCTATAACAAAAATAAAAGCCTTGTGATACTCATCCAGTTTCAAATGTAAGCAATCTGACAATTCAGAGACAAAATGATAATGGTGTTTATATATCAAACCACATAATAGTTTATTAGACAGAAACTCTAGAGTAGTTTCTTATTCGTGAAATACTCAAAAGGAGAAAATTCCTCAAAATCACACCGGGTGACAATGAATATTATTCTGTGAATGACAGACAGACTGCCACAACTGGTGAGTTAGAAAATCAAATGGAATGACTTGTAGGGAGTAAAATGTAGAGATTAAACTTCACCAGAATTCACCATGTGCCTGTCAACATTACGAAGTTGAGACAAGTAGAATAAATGATTGATTTCAGGTAAAAAAAACAACAACCAATCGTTCTAACTTGAAGAAGACCAAACTTGACCAAACTCCATTATCAGCTGAACACAAAGAGTTCTGTTGAAGTGATCGGGCTGACTGATGCTGCTGGCTTTACTTTAGGCCTGGTCAGCAGTTCAGAGGCCACATTGAAATGATTGGGGCAGTAGACTGGCGGTCTGATGCACCAGTGCTAAGAATTATGAGGATCCTGTGCAGCAGCTGATGCGGTTCCATTACTTCTTTGATGTTATGGATAGTTGACAACTTCAGGCAGCACTCTGCTGGCTACAGCCTCTGCATAAGCCTCACTGAAAGAAGTCATAGGAACATCTGTAAGGACAGGTGGGTTTGATAAATTACTGTTGATTTCACGTCTAGGATGCATTGAAGGGATATGCAGTGACACAAGGGAAATGGAGTGAGGCGAGGTGTAAATAGAGCTGCTGTCTTCTCTGAGTATAGGGTGTGGTGGCTGGGCTGGGACTCATGCAAGGGACATGGGATCTTTGGAAACCCTGAGTAGGAAGACAAAGGGATCCTTAATCCCTCCGGACATTGTGCGGAGAGACCTAGCAACTCTGGATCTTGGGCGGAGGGACCTGGAAACTGTTGAGGTGGTGTGAAGGAGGGACTCAAAATTACTGGAGGAATCCGACAACTGGATTTAGGTCGAGAGAGGAAATGGATTGGAACTGGATTCTCTGGAAGACGTCTATGTAAGTAGGGTGGAGGCATTTGGTTTCGTTCTGGATAAGGGGAGGAGGAAGAATCTGACTTCTTTGACGATACAGAGGAAAATACCTGACATCTCAGGGAAGAAAGAGAAGGGGTAAGTGATGATGATAAATGAAGACAATGGGAATGAAGATGATGACATTGCTCTGCACGATTTTGTTTTTGTGTCTGAATGGATGGTTTGAAACAAATCTGGTTGTTGGTGCCATGTGGATCTTTTTGGTATGTTGGCGGATCAGTCATGCTGAACATAAACTGTCTCAGGGAATTGCCTTTGTCAATTCAACACAATTCAAAACAAACACGACCTTCCCATGGCGACCACCGGACTCTATTTTCCATTTGCATGCATTTCCTCTGCAGGAGCACATTTCCAATTTCACTTCATCCTTAGCTTGACACTTGGAATGTCAGCACTTTTCATGGATGGAGTATGTCATTGGGTGATATAGATACCACGCTCATCACACACACACACACACACACACACACACACACACAGGAAAATGTAACACTGCTGAGCCGAATATCTGCCACAAACAAATATTTATTTTGTTTCCCCACATAGAAGGGGTTGCTATAAAAACCTTCCACACGATTTCTCCACACATCGCTTAGCTTGATAGAATTTCATGATTCACAGTACAGAAAAAGAAGCATAATTTCATCCCTCTATCCGTATATTTCGGATAATTGTATTACGAGTATCGTCTCTTTTCTGGGCTTTCAATTAGGTATGCAGATTCCATGGCGATTTTCATTCAAAGTCAGTCAAGATTTAATGGATTCCTTTTATTAGCTTCCGACAAATTGCCTTTTTAGCGGGAAGAGCATCTGCATTATTCATTTGCGAAGAAGTAAGCATTGACGAGTTGGTTTAGTTTAGTTCTAGACGAGCTGAGCGCCCCGACAGAGTGACCCTGATGAGCATGACTCATCAGGGAAGACGATGGACACACTGGTGAATCTCATCTGACCCCTGACCTCTGGCCTTGCTGTCTTGGCTGTTGCAGGTGATCCAGCGCAGGGAGGATGGCTCAGTCAACTTCTTCCGAGCATGGGACTCCTACCGCGAGGGATTTGGCAAGATCACTGGCGAACACTGGCTCGGTAAGTGGCTCAGGCTGTATGTGAGAAGAAGGGGGGGGGGTTGTGTGTGTGTGTGTGTGTGTGTGTGTGTGTGTGTGTGTGTGTGTGTGTGTGTGTGTGTGTGTGTGTTTGTTAATGTGTGACTCACATGTGCCACTTAAAGTGGCCTACGATACCATGGGGAGCCAAACGCTGGAAAGTATTTTTACATACAGATGTGATAAGAGCACATGTGAGGGTGAACCCGAGGAAGGTGGCTAGACCAGAAAGGATTCCAGCTGGGGCAGTCAGATGGTGTGGAGAACAGCTCATCTTGTCTTTATGGACACTTCCTCTGGGGTCCCAGTCTCTAGGTTTCTTAATGTCTGCTGTTATCCCTGTACCCAAAACATCCCCAGTGGCGCGCCTCAACGGCTATGCTGCTCTGACCTCCATCATAATGGAACAAGTTTTGTAAAACATTAAATCCATCATGACACCACGTTCTCTTAAAGTCTCTGTATAGAGCAAACCAGATCTCAGACAGTACACAGCTGCAAACAAAACATGCAGCAACTAGAAAAGGAGGATTTTCATGCGTGGCAGCATCACTTTCATGAATGCCGTTGCTGAAACTATGTGACCTTTTCCCGGACACACCCACTTACAAGTGGATGCTGGAAACCCCTCGAGTGCCCTCTCTGTTTGTGCTGAGCCCAGGACCCCTGCAGGGCTACTCTACTCATGCATGACTATGCTGTCATTCATGGCTTATTGAAACAGTGAAATGTAATGATGACACCACCGGTAAGATGTGTTATGATGATGGATCGACATGCAAAAGTTTTCATTGCTGTGATAACTACTTAGCTTATGAACTTTAATAAAACGATCATTCAACGAGAAGGTTCATCGCCCAATCAGCAGTCATGGGGAAAATATTGAGGTAATAAGCTGTTTCATATTCTTATGAGTGCACATCTAATGATCTGATGTGGTCTGCTTACATAAACACAGCAGTCAAAACGGTGAGTACTCCATATCCTGAGGAGATTTGGACCGAGCAGCAGTGTGTGTTAACGAACTATCACTGCTGCCCCTCTGAGCATCTTTCGAAAAACCCTCTTATCACGATCTTCTTTTTTGCAATGCCACCGCTGATGATCGCAGATTGTCGGAGCGAGCGGCGCTTGACGGAGTAGACTCGTGTGCTTTGCAAGTCACAGACGTGCCATACTGAAGCTGAATTATTCGCTTATCAGCAATCTGGATTAAGCTGCTGGTCTATTATAACACGTACAAGACACTTTAGGAACAGCACTGTGCACACTATTAACCATCTGCCGGGTGCGGAGGCCCAGCTTGCACGCTACATATTGTAGAGTGACGATGACACATTGTAAGGCACTTGTTTGATTGTATGTCGTCTTATCTTTCTATTTTTTATCACACTCATGCCGGGGACAAATGTTAATTTATGCACCATGATAATATAACGACACATTTAGGAAACTTGACACTTTTACACATGGTTTTTCTATATAGTGCGTGCAGTGTTTGTGTGAATTAATGGCATGTAGGTCTCTCAGCTTGACCCAAGGAAGCATTATAAAGTACAGCCCGTAAAAAGAAGACATGTTTAGAGTGCTGGGTACATCTCCCAGCGGTGCAGCAGAAGAACATGTGGGAATATTGGAAAACTCAAGATTTAGCAGACTGCATTCGAATGAGCCAGCAAGCCACTTTCTGAACCTTTCTGAGTATACCCTTGCTTATTCAGAAGGTTGCTGTTGTCTCGTCACCCCCATCATCGATTACCCTCAGGGCAAAAATGAAAAATGGATTCATACTTGCCTGCAGCCTAGAAAGAATTTCATCTGCTTCTTCCAGGCCTATTTCTCACTATCTTAATACGCTTCTGAATTCTGCTGTCACTTGAGGATTTTGCTATTTTTAGTAAGCTTCAAATTGTATAATAATAAGAAGAAGACGAATTATAATTAGAGAGAGAGAGAGAGAAACTATAGGCTAGAGTTAACATATTTTTTTATTCTTTTTGAAAATGGCCATCTTATCTAAGCTAAACGTTCCTAGGTGAAGTGTGCAAGATGGGACAATCAGTAATGTATGAAGCTGCTAACACATTTAGTGCCTTATACATAAGGAAAAGGACTTCAAAGTCAAGTTTCAAAACAGAAAAGCAGCCAGTGCTGGGCAGATATGCCAGTAGTCATGGGCTTTTTTTTTTAATTTCTCGTTTACGATTCTGGCAGCGACGCTTTCGATCGGGTTCTTGGGAATATTGAGAAATCGGGGGGGTTGCAGTAATTCTTCTTGTTAAAACTGGTTCTCTTTTGTTTCTCAGTTGAAACAAGTTGCGCTGTTGGTAAGTTAATCAAGGTATGGTTTTAAAGTGAAGTCTAGATCTGTGTCCAGACTAACTGACTAACTGGCATAATTGCTGATGGGTAATGTAGTATGTATAAAGAGAATAAAACTGGGCCGAGGCAGCTTCCTTGAGCAATTCCATAGTTGCCAGCAAATCCTTTAGATGCCTGGTCTCCTAGGTTGATATTGAATTGTCTACCTGTGATATAGGTCCTGAATCAGTTTAATACTGTCCCAAAGAGACCGACCTAGTTTTCCAGATAGCGTATTAAAATATTACGATCTGTAGTGTTTAAAGCAGCACTTTCATCCTACTGAGTCTAAAGTCATCTAAGACCTGGATTGTTTACTAGACATGTTTATGTCCAGCATCACCTCCATTATCTCTTGTTGTAGTTAAGTTGTAGCCTAGCGTTGGGGTTAGTTCGTGGAAAGGGATTTCACTAAAATGTAATAAGGCACAGTTGCAAAGTTTAGAAATCTCATCCGAATGTATCTTAAAGATTTGCTTAGGTTGCATGAGGATGTGTTGCAAGGCAGCCAGCTTATTGCTTAGTTAAGTATGAAGGTAGTTAGCTCTGAAACTGTGAGGTTAAGGTCAGGGTTAAGATTAGTTAGTTGTGCAGGAAATTGGAATAGAACCCACTCCAGTATCAGTGGTCTATATTATTTGCAGGCCCAACCAAGCACCCTACAATTTAGCAGCCTATTTTCCAGCTGTGTGCTTCAGAAAAACAAACACAAAACTCCAGCCAAGAGTGAGGTATCACTTAGTCAAGGTATCACTTTACCCGTTAGTGCTGGTATTATTATGGAATATGATTGAAATAATACTTTTTTTACTCTTTTTGGGTTTTCTTATGCCAGCAGTGGGATGGATGTGCCTAAAGGTTACCATTGTAATAAAAGACCTTTTGGCCTTTCTTTTTATGACACCCATCATTGGAGAAGTGAAATTTAGTCAGGAAGAGTATATGATCTAGTTCATCTCAATGCAGATGATGTTCATCATAGTGCACACAGTAGGGAATCCACAACTGTACACACAGACTGTATAGTCACAACATCACAAATATGCCCTGTCCTCAGCATCGATGGTAACTTGCCCTTTACTTGTTGCTAGTAGAACAGTTCCTACCTAATATACAGTAGATGTTAAACTGATGAAATACGTGTTGACCTGGACAGCTCAGTCAGTAGAGCATGAAACTCTGTCTCAGGGTCGTGGGTTCACATAGTGTCAACTATCACCTTTGTAAGTCGCTTTGGATCAAAGCGTCTGCTAAATGACTGTAATGTAATGTAATGAAGGAGTAAGCCTATTAGGCAATTCAACAAATAGGTCATAGTTGTTTGTTCCACAGTAGCGTTGTAACCAGCTTGTGTCGGTTGAGGATTACAGTATCTTAGATTTAGGTTAGCTACAAGAGCAAGCTGTGAAGTGTGGTACCTAGCAACAAGACAGGCTGGTAAAACATAGCAATCAACACTTCACTAAGAGGGCTGGAGCAGATCTAAAATCAGTCCTAATTTGAATGACAGTACTACTTGAAGCAATCAGCTACTAAAACACACATCAGTCAAAATATTGTTACAGCACAGCACCTGTAATTGGCCTCATTCACATGGCGGCCATAATTGATTTACATCATACTCAGGGTGGGAAACACTTGAGGCAGCTAGCTGAGTTTGTTTGGAGTTAAATATAACCTTAACACCACAATAAACAGTAGTTGTGTCAGTAGTTATATTTTTAGCTAGGTTTATGGAAAGGTGAACCACCAGTGTGAGCACATCTTCCCTTCAACATCATGGATGTAGCTTTTAATCTGGCTGAAGCCTTTGAGTTGGACTTTCACAGGTAATTTGGCCTGTAGCTCTGCTCGTCTCCTGACCATGTTGAAGAAACATTTTGGTGTAGACATGTTTTGCCCAAAGCCTGGTTGAGTTTGCATCTGATTCATCTGTCTGTGTAGTGATTCCTACCTCAAGCGCAATCAAGACATAAATATGACCACTGTGTCAGGCATCTATCTATCTATCTATCTATCTATCTATCTATCTATCTGGTAATTCACACAAGACGCAATAAATGTCGCCTGTCTCGAGACAATAAGCATGTATCAAAGTGGGAATATTCTGCTTTAGAAAAATATTTTGTATAAAACTCGGACTGTGAGTTATATGATCTCTCCTCCAGAAAGAGCTTCAACAACACAGTCTCACAATAGTCAATATGAGATTAAATAAATGCTACTTCCCTCAAGTCAAAACAGATAGAAATAACTTAATGTCAGAAAAGCGACACTGAACAAATCTTTGGATGTCAATCTCATAATTCAGACCAAAACAAAGACTGGCAAATTCCTGGTGCATTTTGATATTTTAGTCACTTTGCTGTGGAAAAGCAGTAGAGCAGTTAACACCAATGCTCTGTCCTTCACAAGAACTTTATTCAAGAACTTTATTTGTCACATACACACACAGGGTGTGCAGTGAAATGGAAAGTGGCAATGCTCAACGGGAATGTGCAAAGGGCAACAAGTTCACACTATTTACAATAAAAAAACAACCAACACAATATTTACAGTAAGAGCACTATAAGAATATAGTAAAAATGAGGAGTTTGTGTATATGTAATATAATATAAATTATGTGTAGTGTGTGTGTGTGTGCATAAGAGGGCAGTTGTGTGGGTCTTGGTGGGGGCCCTGGTGAGGTCAGAGTTCACAGTCCTGATGGCCTGAGGAAAGAAACTCCGTCTCAGTCTCTCTGTTTTTTTGCAGCGTGACTGCGGAGGCGCTTGCCTGACCTGCAGCAGCTGAAACACGCCTGTTTTTATGTGCACTCCCAACTAATTTCTTCGTAATTAACCTATGAATTTTAAAAAATGAAGTAAACGCGTTACCACAATAACATAGGAACCACAACTGTCCCACTGACATTATTTTTTTCCATTACTCCACTCCAATAACAGCAGCAGCAAATATAGCGCAACGACTAAAATACTTATATCAAGTGTTGAGTCATTCTCTTTCCACTGAGAACGTCCGTAGCCTGTCATATCATCATGTTTTTGTGGTTGGTCCGCAGCAGTGTGAAGGCTAACAGAGTAATGGGACCCAATGTGCCTTTTCTGCTCTGCCTAGAAGTCGTCCTCTCTGTGATGAGTGCCTTGTTGTGGCAAAAAGTTCACTGGCTGCCTGCCTCATTAAATGACACGGCAACAACTGCTACTGAAAACAAATGGAAAAGCACGCTTTATTCTCCTCCGCTCCGTGTTTTTCCTCCCATCTGTCACTCAAATAAAATAAAATTATGTGCGAAAATTGCAGTGTTTACTGCTTTACATACCATTCACCTTTGACAAGTGGGGTATATGTGAGTGCTGTAATTGAGCTCTTAGCCTGTCCTGAGTGGTCGGAGCGTACGCGATTATAGGCAAGTGAGCCGCAAAGAATGGTAGATTTGTGTGTCGGTCAGGGCTGAGGCCCGGCGGATGACTATAATTCGGAGATAGGTGTTTTGCAATGACATGCTTGTCGGTCTGTGTCAGCTCTAAGCGATTGAGGGGCTCTTAACACCAAGAGGGCATTCTGGAAAGAGTGAGGGATGAAAGGATGGAGAAATTAGCGCATGGTAGCATCAGCGCAAAGTGGTAAATAAACAATGCGACCACGTCCTTCCCATTAACTAACTTTCTTGATCTGTGCCTACGGAGTAACCCAGAAAGACACACATACACACACCGATAGACACAGTGATCCAGCTGGAAGAGTCTTGCATATAGCAGCTCTATTTCTCTTGCTCGCTCTATCTCTCTCTCTGTCTCTCTGTCCCTCTCCCACAGCATCTTTATCTCCTTTTCCATGGCAGGAGATCTACCCATGTACCTCAGATCAATGCGAAACAGCCCAGAGTTTGTGGCAATTACCTCCCCAGCCTGTAGAACCGCTCTCAGAGCTTGGAGAAGCAAAGCAGCCACACACAGCAGGGGAACCCATTCATCTTCAGTCTGGAGAGAACACACTGTACACCCCCCCACACACACACACACACACTCACACAATGGAATTGAAAGGATAGATGAGATGAAAAGGGGCCACAAAGCTTAAAAAGAGCATTTATTCAATTTAATCTCATGTAGGAAACAAATTATGTGTGAAGTTTGAGAAACATAATGAATGTTCTCTTTATGTACAGCCACGGGAAAAAGCTTGTGAACCCCTTTGAATTACCTGCATTCCCTGTATGAATGGCTCCTAAAATATGTTCTGATCTTCATCTAAGTCATAAAAACAGATAAAGAGAATGTGATTTAACAAATAGTAAACAAAAATCTGTTCTGGAAAGAGTATGTGAACCTCTAGGGTAATGACTTCTATGAAAGGGAGCTAATTGAAGTCAAGTGATCCAATCAATGAGATGACATTCAGGTGTGGGTTAGAGGAGTCCTGTCATATAAAAACCCCACAAGGTTTGGTTACCAACAGAGTCTGCTCTCCAAAATAAGAGATCTGTTGAAGTGGAATTCAGACGACCCCCCGAGAAGAGTTGTTGAGGCTTATAAGGTGGGAAAAGGGTACAAAAGCATTTCCAAAGACTCCATCAGTCTACAGTCAGACAGATTGGATACACATGGAGACAATTCAGTGCCATTGCTGCTCTTCCTATGTCCAGCAAAGATCACAGCAAGAGCACGTTGCATAACGGTCAAGGAGGTGACAAAGAACCCTAAGGTCAGCTGAGGATCTGCAGGCATCTCTTGAACTTTCTAACCTCTATGTCCACGAGTCCATAATAAGAAAAACACAAGAGTGGTGTTCATGGAGGATACCAAGGACGAAACCACTGCTCTTCACAAAAAAAAAACATTGCTGCCCATCTTAAGTTTGCCAAAGACCACCTGGATGTTTTTTGGCAAAAGGGCACAACGCTGTTTGGAGGAGAGACAGCACTGCATTACCAACAGCAAAACAATCATCCCAACCGTGAAGCTTGGTGGAGGGAGCATCATGGTTTGGTGCTTTGCTGCTTCAGGGCCTGAAGGGTTTCAATCATTGAGGGAACAATGAATTCATATTGTATCAGGATAACGATCTGTGATCAAAAGGTTAACAGAGGTTGGGTCATGCAGCATGACGATGACCCAACACAAAAGCAAATCTACAACAGAATGGCTTAAACAGACTCCTGACCTTATTGAAATGTATTGGCTGAAGCAAGCTGTTCATACAAGACATCCCAAAATGATCAATGAACTGAAACTGTTCTGTCAAAAGGACTGGTCCAAAATGCCTCCTAACCTGATCAGCAACTACAGGAAACGTTTGGTTGAGGTTATCGCTGCTAAAGGAGGTTCCACCAGTTACTAAATCTCATGGTTCATTCTTTTTCCAATCCAACCTGTTAATGTTTGAACAATATGTCCAATGAAGATATAAAAATAACAATTTCTATGTTATTTGTTATATCACATTGTGTTTATCTATTGTTATGACTTAGTTGAAGATCAGACCATATTCTAGCCATTTATACAGGCAATTCCAAAGGGTTCACAAACATTTTCTCACGACTTGTATGTATCTAAAGCTAACCCTGTATCGATGAACATATTATTCTATTCAATAGATAGCGTCCTGAGATAATCAATGGTCTTCAGTATGGAAGAGAAACTTCACCTGCATGAACCTCTGCTTGTATTGGATTTCCTGTTAAGTTAATCTTTACCACAATGTAGCGGTGCAGCCATATTGCACAGAGCCGGTCTACACAAATTTACCTCATGCATCTATCGCTCTGTCTCGCTTTTTCCTTTCTCTCTCACACACACACACTTACATACATAACTACATAACTGAGCACATTGACACACACACACATTTCTCTTGCGCAGCGTGCCTCTGCCACACTGCGGTATACTGAGGGGTGCATCTGTATTCTTGTCACACGGTAGAAATCTAGAGAGGTCTGTCTATACAAAGGAGAGCACAAATCAAAGAGCGTTCCTGTGAGGATGAGGGCCTTGTCTTTGTTTATTATTCCCGCAGTTTTTAATATGGACACTTTACGTGGCTGAAACAAGCGAGGAAAGGTCAGCGTGGCTTGGCAAGGGCCTCCGAAGAAACATCTTATCATTAATTCATGGGCTTTTTCTTAGAGCTCTCTTCTGTCTCTTTCACCGTTTGTCTCCCCGGTCCGGGAGCCTTTGCCAACCACCACTTCCACCTTTTCATATCATCTGATTGTGTCGCTGAAAGCCGTCCCTCACCACAGATTAATCTGTGAAAATCCGCTATATGCTCCCAGTCCGTGTGAGGCCGCATCTGCTCTCAGGTCGGCAGCAGCCTCTGACAGCAGCAAGGTCAAGGGCCGGTGCTGGGTGCCAATTACAGTGAGAGGTGAGGAGAGGGATGGAGTGCTGATCGATCGATCGATCTCCAGTCTTTAATGGATAGGTGATCCTTCTGCCTCATTAAAAGGCAAGAGCTGCACAGAATGTCAGTGTCAGACTCCATGCATAAACATATACACGTTCGTAGAAAAAGTGGGAAAGACACGCGAGCATTGGTGGAAAAAATGGCTGAGATGTAAGTGCAGACAAGAAAGTGGTGAGGGCGACGGATGAGGAACCTTAGGAAGGAAGTCTGAGTGATTAAGGGATGACAGACACTGGTACACACTGGAGTAAGAAAGAGGGAGAGCAGTTAAAGAGGGAGAAAATCCATTAGGCTGTTAGGAAGAAGGAGATGTATAGGTGGAAGCATGCACATAAAGAGGGGGATAAAGGCAAAGAGAGGAGACAGCGCCGCGGTGTGCGCTATCACTGTATGAAAAGGGCAGATGTATATGGAAGATTATGTGACCGGGTTTGTAGATATAGCGCTTTTACAAATGTTAGAAAGAAAATGCCTGCAGATCCTTAGCCATTACCTTAGTCACCTCCTTGGCCATTATGCAACGTGCTCTTGCTGTGATCTTTGCTGGGTGCCCACTCCTAGGGAGAGCAGCAATGGCACTGAATCATTGTATATAATCTGTCTCACCCAATACCATTGATTATATCACCTGACTTCAATTACCCCCTTTCATAGAAGTCATCACCCTAAGAGGTTCACATACTTTTTTTCCAGCTTAGGCTGTTCATGTTAGAATCATATCTCCAATTAAAAACATGCATTTGTTAAATTACATTCTGTATCATTTGTTATGAGATGAATAGCAGACCATATTTTAGGAGCCATTTATTCAAGAATTCAGGTAATTCTCGCAACTGTACATGGAAAATTATTTGACAAGGTTTGTAGATAGTGCTTTTACTATACCCCCCAAAAACACATACACATACCACCACAACCATAACCACAACTTCCATCATCACTATTACCACCACAGAGAATTGAGAAAAGAATGCTTATTTTCTCAGTGACACTGCTACACTGCAGGGTAGCGCAGTCATTTGAGAATTCAAGCAGGATGCCCGGACACAGCATGCATCCATCCTGCTGAAGTGTCCTTGAGCAGGACATTGAATCACTACCAGCTCCAGGGGCGCTGCTCTGTAGCTGACCCTATGCTTTGAAGGTGGAAAAGATGTATTCCTTTTTCAGGGGATCAACAATTGAGAAATAAAAGCTCTACTGAATGTATACAGTGGGTTTTCATCAAGACATAACTGACCACTGTATTTAAATTCAAGCATTGTAGACTTTCTCTTCTCACTTCAAAGGTGTTTGCTCAGAAAATGTTGACATTTCTGCAGAGGAAGTCATAGGAATTTGTTAAACAAGTAATAAACTACTTCAAGTACCTTTTTTCATAAGATTATAGTATCATTTTGCAATTCCATCCAGTGTATGAAATCCATACTCATGCCTGGAGTGTTTTATCACACACACACACACACGTTCAAGCATGCATGTATGCACACACGACCTTGCCTACACACACATGCAAGTATAGGCACAAGCTCATGCACGTGCACACAACACATGCACACCATGTGCATGAGATGGTGATTTAAAACGGGTGCAGAGACAATAACGGCTGCTACCTTGCAGGAAGGTCAGGAACTCTCAAGGATGCTCTACACAGCTCTCCCTTGAACTCTCTCTGTTCCTGTTAGGGGGAATAAATAGCCCCATTACTTCCACAGTCCCTGACCATCCATCCTTTTGTCTCTTCCATTGTTCCGTAAAAACTCCATTTTGCAGTGAAAAACTCTTAATTCCCCATGTCCCTTCAGCCATATGGCAAGAATAGTTGCTCACAAACAGGTATATCTGTATAATTTGGTGTTGGTCAGTTATACGTTGTGGGAGTAGTGCTGCTTTGTTCTGGCTGTTAGTTATATTGGCGACAGGTACCATCAGATTCACCCGCAGGAGAAAGAAGTTGTCAGTTTGAATCTCCGAGGTCACGTCAGTGTGCTCTTCGAGTGCAACTATGAGGTACTTAGCTAGTACCCGCTTTATGATTCATTCAACTCTGACATGCCCTGTTTTTCCCAGTTGCAGTGGAGGCTTCACAAAGCATTGAGGGGGAATCACTCTTGATTTACATCATAGTCTTTTTCCCCAAGACGCGAGATGTGTCATGCAATCGTTTCACACTATTTTCTAAAAACGAAAAAGAAATAAAACATGTTGATGATTTTACAGTATTCATTGTATCTCCATCATCTGATATCTAAGTAGGATATTAACATGCTGTCTAGCTCAAAAATCGATAATCATTATGATATAATATCCTGTACAATACCTATAATGTACCTAAATGTATTAAATACGATCATGTAATAATTAGCAATTTAATAGTAAGATAATTAGGTAATAACATTTTTGCCAATAATTTATTAACTATTACATTAGTGAGTGGGTAACTGTTATTTGACTCAATAATGTAACCATCATTACTTAATTATGGCCATCAAGTGCAATAAGAGCAACCATTTGATAATGGTCCCAAATGTCTTGCTGTCCAATCACGTTTTATAGCTTAATTCTTTACCATTGAGGGTTTAAATAGCCTCCCTTATATTGATTCAGTTCTTAAATGACAGATTAAATCTCACATCTACAGAAATGTATACCGGGCATCATGTTTGTTGTGTGTTATTTGTGTCGGTCCAGCAATATAGTCTCTATTCAGCCATGCAAAGCTGCGAAATTCATAGCCATGGTAAAGTCACCAAGTTTTATTTTGTGTGTGGATCTTTTCTTAACAAAGAAGAAAAAAAAACACAATATATAGTGGGCTGGAGGCAACCCTAGCATGAGGAAAAGTGGTTACAAATGGTTTATATTGACTTGGGCAGCTCTTGATGGTCAGTCTCTGCCCACACAAGTGCCCGTATGGTTCAAGCTGCCTATGGGTGCCAATTGCCTTCCTCCAGCCTCACCTGCAAGGTAATTACAAGCCAGGACAGAAACCATTTAATGGGATTTTACAACAACACAGCAACCAGCTAACACCATGCCTAATCCCCTCCCACTATACAGTGAAAACCCCGGACCCTTTTTAAAAAGAGCGTCTCAGCAAGAAAATGGTTTTATTTAACTAGGACGTTTCATGCTATTGCTGCCATGATAATAGGCTCCACATGGATAGCTCTTTATGTTGGTTATGTATTACGTCCCTGCACCTCACACTTTGAAAGAGCAATAGAATCCTTGCAGCAGTAGAAAACCACTTAAATGCATACTACTAGGTGAATGCAGTCCCTCTTAGGTTTCTGAAAAGTTTCTCTAAGGGTCAGTCATGTAGAATGGACATGCCTGTGTGATCACATGCATGTCCATTCCGCTAACCTTGTGATTGAATGTGCTATACCTATATTTATCCTGACGTCAGCCATTTCCAGTGAATGGTGCAGGTCTACTGTGTGTGCATACCCTAATGGAAATTTGCAAGTCATGCAGGCATTAACAAGGCCAGGCACCTGAATCTATCTTACTCTAACCGGGGGGGGCTTTTTAAAGAAACTATATGGCTGTTCATGTGTGTGGACAAGTGCAGGCACATGTATAGTTGTGCAATAAATGCATTTTGTATGTTAATATAAATGCCAGCACCAGCTATAGTGCAGTGCAAGTCAAAGCAGGCGAGGCAACTGATTGAGGTGAGGTTGAAACCCAGCTGCCAGGCAAAGCAGGAAGATATGATATGATACCATATCCCGCATGACAAAGAGAAATATAAACTACAATCCCCTGCAATCTATTATTTAGAGGACATGTAAGTGTTTTCAGTTAAAGGCCCTCCAATACCACATTCATATCCAATCAATTATTCAGCAGTGCGATGCCTCCTCAGTGAGTCTGACACACTGATGTTGGCTAGCCAGGGATGGTCAAGGGATAGTCAAGTCAGCCAGCTGAGGCCTTGCCAATCAGCCCTGACACTTTTTACACAGCCCCAGCCTCAGCCTCCAACTCAGCCTCTGCTTCCTCCAGGAAGGCTATGCTCTCTCTGATCGGTGATGCTCTACCCTGGCAGACACTCCATCTGCACGAGATTGCACTGCTGGAGTGAAGATAGCTGCAATTTGCAGCAATTTGCCAGTAATTCCGGTATGTATGAGGACCAGAGCAATTCTCAGCCCACTCTACAAGGCCCAGGCACTTTATTTGATGCCTCTCATCCACCAGCCTAGAGGCATATATCTCCACCTTTCTATTTGTCTGGTTTGGCATGCTGCAGAAAGGCTCTTTAAAAGGGAAGAGTTTTATTTTCCAGAAGGTGTTAAAATTTATGGACAGAATCTGCACATAAAGGAATGTTGAATGAGCACAGATGGGATGATTGAAAATTTGATCGAGGGATGATTGAATGGATCTGCTAATGACAGAGAGAAAAGACGTCACACCAGGGACCTCGCTCCCGGCTTCTGACCGCAATCATACCGCCATAAAATTTCCTTTCTTTTTTGTTTCACGTACTTTTATTGACGTAATTACTCTATTAAACACAATGGGCCTTTCTTTTTCAGAAGACAATCCATAAAACAATATGAAACGCTACTTTTTGACTACAAGATGCTCCTCTGCACATAATAGAGGCACGTTGTCCACGCATGATCAGACGTTATAAAACAAAACATTATATTGATTAACAATTCATACCATCCGACGCTCCCTTGTCTCCTCAACTCATGCCTTGCACTGAGCTGAGATAAGCCCTGATTTCTGCAGCATGGAGTCCCTGCTGTGTGCTGCTGCATGAGTAAGGCTCCATTTTGTCTGATTTGGGCTGGAAGAGCATGTTTCTCTTACTGAATTAAACATACGTGGTCAAACCGCCGTGGAGAAACTGTAGACCCTCCCAGACATCTTGTGGTCTTGTGTACCCACAAATGGTGCTGCAGACATCACTGCTATGGAGTGTTTATATTTATTGCAATCTCTCCTTTTCCAGTCTATTAAATTTAATCGGCAAGAGCTTTTGTGGATGCTTTCAGGTGAATACATTCTAGGGCTAATCCTGGTAAAAAACCTTGCTGTTGACACACACTATTGATATCTGCAGTAGAGTGGCCTGACGTTGTGGAAAGTCGTAGAATTGTAACGATGCCTGGTGGATAATTAGAGATGAAGAGCGCCGGAGGGGCTGGAGATCAGCTGACTCTTTGGACACTCCTTCTCTCACTTACTACTCACGTTGAGGGGAGGGGCGTGGCCAATAACTCAGCTTTGATGATGTCACAACCTGTGCTTCTCCATATTCTCCTCCATCCTCTTGCCGCCCTGTTGGCGGCTTTTTCTCTCTCTCTCTCCCATTGTTTCTTTTCTACCCTCTTTCTGTCACTCTGTCTATCCTCACCTAACACATTCTATGTGCTCAGCTAGATTTTCTGCTTAACACTTCTTTAAGTTTACTTCACACTTTCCCCTTCTCCCCCCTAAGCCTTGAACCCGCCAGAGCAGAATAAGAATTGGCTACTGCCAAAATTAAAACCTTTGACTGTGTGTGTGTGTATGTGTGTGTGTGTGTGTGTGTGTCGTATGTGTATTATTCTCATCTGATGTGAATTTACGTAATGCTTTTTAGGTCTATTGCATGCTCTTATATGCTTATACTGGAACCTTTGTCTATCAGTGTGTGTGTGTGTGTGTGTGTGTGTGTGTGTTTTATGCCCAGTGGATCTTTATGCTGAGTCTGTTGCCAGTCCTTCCCGTCATGCTGGAGCTGCTCTGCTCATTTTGTTTTACCTGAGAGCGCCTCTGAATATTAATGTGGCCTTCTCCCTGTATTACCACCTAAAAGGCCTGCCAACTCTCTCAACATTTATCTACCTGCCTCTTGCTTCCCCCCCCCCCCCCCCCCATCTCTCCCTCCACTACTCTTCACTCAATCTTTCCATCCCAAAGGTTAATGTCTGACAATATCAGATGTGATGGGTTGTTGGCTCTCATTTTTGCCTCTAATTTGGTTTTATGTCCTTGATACTGCCACTTGAGCAAAATCCCTCCATTTATTTTGCCAGGTGGATCGCATTGGGAAGCATTTAGTTACCTGGAAGCCTGAGCTTGACATCTAATGTTGACATCTAAGCTATCATTAGACAGATTAATCTGAAGTGAGGTTAGCTAACGTATTCTGAGTGTATGTGTTTGTTTGCATGTGTGTTACTTACATTTGATTCCAATTAAATAGGTTAGTTGGCTCGGGATGGGGATGAGGATGGGGATGGGGATGGGGATGGGGGTGGGGATGGGGGTGAGGATGGGGATGGGGCTGAGGATGGGGCTGGATCATATCCATCGATCTGTTTGGGATGCTGTTGCTTCAAAGAGGATCTCAGTGGACTGGGATGATCAGTTTCAAGCCTACTGATACACACACTATCTTGCTCAAATACTCACTCTCTCTCTCTTGAAGGAGAGAGCAAGGTTGGCAAGTGAAGTGTTTAGAGAAGGCAAGACTAATGCAAGGTAGAAGCACTAAGATACCATTTGTGCACAAATGCAAGGTAGATGACAGTTATTTTCTCCTCTTGTTCATTCTGCTGAAGATAAAGTCAAAATTGAGAATACAATCATTATTAACGAGCAGACTGCATATTTGTAAGTTGAAATATTGGCAACAGTCACAGAAACATTTGACCCTATGTACTCCATTACTGTATAAAAGCCCTTCAAAAGTAAATTGGTACTTTCTGACCCAAACATTTGTCAGCGTGTGAACCCATACTGAGCACCTATATATTATCATCAGCAATCACAGTAATGGCACGGTTTATTGCTGCCCTTTCAACTGCCTTTTTTCTGTGATCAATTATGTCTGCATGAATAATGTTCAGAAAAAAGGTCATGTTTTATGCATAAGGTATCATAACAGCACCTCAATAATTACACAGGGGCACTCTGTGGGTGTTACCTGTGATACATCGAAAGAAACATGGAGCGAAATGATGATGATAAATGCCAAGTATTGCGCATCTGTGATTTAAACATAACGTGTGTGTGTGTGTGTGTGTGTGTGTGTGTGTGTGTGTGTGTGTGTGTGTGTGTGTGTACGTGCACGTGCATGATTGTCATGCTTGTGCCCCATCTGTGTTTGGGTAAGCTGTGGTAGAAATGTTAGGTTGGTGAGGAAGACATTGTTGTGACCTGCCACTTAACTAACCCCCGCCTGTTCCTATCTGTTAACATAGCACGCCCTCTCAATAACAATACTCACAAGGGAGAAATGCAAAGAAATGCAAGAGGCATCGCAAAGACGCAAAGCTAATGCAAAATAAAAGAGTTGACATTTAGAAACCAAGCTCACTAGCAGAAGTTGATCCTATATGAATTCAGTTAAACTCTTCAAACTCCATCTTGCAAATATAGTTTGTTGGTTGCGTCACAGCTACTCAGCATGACCGCCTGTCTTTTCTCCCATTACTATAATCAAGCAACTATTGTCTAGCGTTAATAACAGCATTACTGCAGTCATTGAAATTGAAGACTTCACACATATCAATCTCTGCACAGTGGGGTTGTAACATGAAAGACTCCTGACTCCTGCCTGCAAGTCTTTCTTATTGTCTGGCATATCAGTAACATAGGCAAAATGCAAAAATGCCACTCACTGAGATTTCTTGAGATTGATCTGAAAATTTGTGATACGCTGTTTTAGTGAAGCACCCTGGCAGAACTGTAGCTTAGGCTTCACCAGATGCACAGAGACACATCTTCCACAGTGGAAACTGCTGTACCTGCAGTCAACCACCTCCATCTCCAGCAGTGGGGGAGAACTCCCATTAAAGCAACTGTATTTAATTCAATGAAATTTGCTCGAGGTCTGCAATATGCGGCTCGGCATATCTCTCATGTCTTTTCAGAAACCCGAGAGGATTAAAAGGAAACAATATGTATTAATAATACATCGCTAAATTTCTCTATCTTCAATCATGAAGCGAGGGGCTCCTGAGAACAGTAATGAGGGAGCTGTGGGCAAACAGTGAGCAAACATTCCCAAGATCATTATTCCTAAGTTAGACTCAGCCCGGGGAACAGCACTGGGCGTTTGCTACTGAACAAATAGTACCACTGAAATGTTCTTCCAGCTACAGTATGTTCCATACTCAGTCTTGAAATGCTTTTTCATGCAGTGGAGTCATCGTATGCCCTTGTTCTCTCACTCCTTTATATATGTAGGATACCTGTGTGTGTGTACGTCTGTATCATACATATAGTATATGTATAGTTGGCTTTATGATTAATGATGATTGATGTGCAATTTTTCTCATATACTTAATAGGAAGAACAGCTCAGAGATAGCATGCCATCAAGTACCCATGCAGTGAGAAAGATGTCTTTTTGCTTAGAGGAGGCAATTTTGGCTAATTTACTTGCTCATCCTACGTCATCGTGGATTAGAGACTTTACCATATTCTGGTCTAAATGGGATTTACCAATAGGGGTTCACTTACTTTAAACGCTACTATGTTGTCGAAGCCATCTTTTTCTGTTGAAAACGAAGATGGGTGCACACCTCTATGCATTTGTTAGCTTAGGCAAGCAATAGGCAACCTGTCATTCTAAAAGAGGGTAGCTACGACTTTGCCGAGCCACAAAAAGGTAGTTTCCAGAGTGTGTGTGTGGTTTGCATGTAGAGCATTATGATGGGAAAATGGATGTTATAACAAGGCACAATGGAAAAACTGTTCTGAAAATTGACTTAATGAGGAAAGAAACTCCATCTGTCTCTAGTTTAGCTGATACCACCCTCTGTCTCGATGGGTAAACAAAGTTGTTTTCTGGGAAACATTCTTAGGATACTAAAAAATTAAACATAAAAAGGTAATACTAAAACGTATATCACAACATTTTTAAACGTGTCTGCCCTGAACCAAGCCAGATTTTGCTTCCATATGAATCGTGATATGGAAAAAGCCTACATAATAAAAGGCAGACATAATTAAGGCAGACATCTATCATTAAGCACCAGGAATCCCTCATTGTAATTAGTGTTAGTGTTGCCAAAATTTTTTGAAAGACTAATTAGAGTAAAAAACTCTTTCACTTACACTTTCTATAAACCCAACTGCCGATCCACCACCTCTGCAAAAGCAACAATTATTTTCCATGCACCTTAAAGGCTGTTTGTAAATGCATTAAAGGAAGGAACCTGGTATCTATCCAGTATATGAATCCACCAGCTCATTCCCTCCCTTCCAAATGGGTCCTGAGCTTACCTACACAGCTTTCATTTTGAAAAGGTCTCACATTTTGAACCTGTGAAAGAGCCCTTGGAAAGTTGCCACCCTGCCATACTTGCCACAGTTATTCCTTTTTTTTTTTTATCTATCACATGTCTAAACACACACCACGCCAAATGAGGGAGCTGGGTGACTTGAATGGGAATAGACAAAAGGAACTTTCCAACGAGGCACAAACATGTCAAAGGTGTGACAGTTAATCTTGAATTTGTCTTCCTTTTTCCTCCCCACCGAGCATCACAGTTGGCTGCAGGCGAGCAGCGAGCGAGCGAGAGAGAGTTCAGCGCTGCCTGTCTCTGTTTTCACCCCCCACTGCGCCTCTCCTTTGATGACAGCGAGCGGCGGGCCTATTCTATTCTCTAAGAGCCGACGACAGCGAGTGTTTCAGTCAACACGTGTTCAAAGACCTCCCTTGACCAGCCTGCCCCAGTAGCACAGGGCCACAGTAACTCTCCTCCTCTTGTCTATATGAAGATGCTACACCCCCCCCGCCCCCCCTTTCTCAGACCAACTCATCCAAAATCTCTTCAGAATGAAACGGCGTGACAAAGAAAAAAAAGGTTGAGCAAGAGGGACGGGACAACGGGAAAAGAGGAACAAAACAAAAGACAAAACGAGGGAGGGGTTGAGTTACAGTGGAAGGGGGAGAAAGGAAAAGTGAGGGAGGAGACGGAAGAGTGTTTCTTTTCTTCTTTTTCAGCAGAAACAGTCTCAGGAGCTGCCCCCCGGCCACAGAGGGAGAAAAGCATGATGAATAATTAACTGAGAGAAATGTCACAAGCGAGCAGAGAGAAGTGTAATCATGTCTCTGTTGGGTTTGGAGCTCTGTTTTTTTTTTATTTTTCTATTCCTTTATGCCCTGTGTAGTGCTGTACTATGCAAGAGACTGTGGGCACATGGTTTGCAACCCCCGTGCCCTAAAAGCATCCAATGCATCTCCCTACATACTTTTCAAATCAAAGCAAATAAATCATTAATATTTGGGGCCCTTTTAGTGACGTCCCACTGAGGTCTGCTACATTTTTAATCGCACGTCGTTGATGTTGGTCTCATTAGCTGTTAAATGTGAGGACTTGCGGATCTCTGGTGGTAATGATTTAATCAATGTCAGTAAGGCTGGAGCTTTGTTTCTTTTTAGCCCTGGACACCAAACAACATGCCCTCTGAGGAAAAAAAAAAAAAAAAAAAAAAGACAAATTACAGTCTTTATATTCTAAACAAGCTAAATTTGTTCCGTGCCCTATAAACCTCACAGCTCTGAAAATGAGTTATGGATTACTATGACCCAATTTTAATAACGTAATTGCAGATATATATCATTTTTACAATGTCATTTTTCAGGAATTCATTACCATGGTGGGACACAGCTTGCTCCCACACGTATTAGTGTGTTCTAAATTTAAAACCTGTCCTGTTTTTAATCTGTCTCTAAAGAGGACTGCTTCTTTGTGTTGTTGCCTACTGAGGTGCAGATATTCAAGATGATGGACATGAAGATAATGTTGAGTTTAACTGGAGGTGCTCAAACCTATTTTTAACACAGTGGAAGGCTGCTTTTTTTTTCTGCTTAACAATCTGGACACTGTTGTTAGCAGACACTGTAAAAGAGACTGTAATGCCATGGATGATTTAATGGCAGAGAATGCTTAAAGATTTTGTCCTATTGATCCGCTTTTTAATCAGGCCTACTCTAAATGAGATTCCTAATCAGGAAAACGCATTGATTGTTCAAAATGAGATGCTGAAATCACCCTTCTAGAGGCCATTGAGTGATTGTACCTGTATAGGATATCATATCGATATCCTATATGGACTTTTCTCTGTATTATGAAGTTCAAGGAAGATTGACACCCACCGCACTGGAGAGCAACACTTGGAGAAACATTTTCACCTACACTGTTGTGGCGAGCACGTTTGAACCCAACTAGCTCCAACAACAGATGCTGTTCTTGCTCAAGTCAGTTCAGGAAGTCCAACTTATTCATTATGGGTACATGAAACACGTCACAGTAGGTGTGATCGTGCACGTTTTCATGCACAGTTGATGCATGTTGATAAAACAAAATTGTTCCTTTTGAAATTACTATTACAACTCACATCATTCACCATAATAATTGATAATTGCTGTAGCTGACCTCTCAGCCTACTCCAATTGTACTAGCATGGGAGACATACTCTAAAGACATGGGCTTGATATCTGTAGAAGAGTTGTCTGAGTATGGCAAGGCAGTAAGACTTCTTGGGAGGAGCAGATGCAGGTAATTCAGAGTCCACACCATGAGAGATGACTCCCATTCTGATTGATGACTCAGCGTCTAAATCTGCCAGCTACTTACTGTGAGGTGTTTGACAACGAGCTCCCACCCAGCTGAGTTAAAAGTGCCCACGCTCTGAGTACAGCTACAATGCTTCAGGCATACCAGGCGGAGATATTAGCTGACCTAAATGCCATGTTAACAGCAGCTGGGTGCACAGAAGTTAACCCATTGTCAAAGGTGGCTGCCAGTTCCTTTGGCAGGGAAATGAGAACGTGTTGGTAGAGTGATACTGCTGACTGACCTTAACAGAGCTCCCAGACAGCTAGTAAACGGAGCTCCTTTAAACCCCCGTATTCTTGTGAACCGAGCGCAAGTGCTGGTGCAAGTTCACAGTGCTACTGTACTTGGTCATGACCAACAGAGTCTTGGTAATGTTGTGACCAGAGGTGCTGATGTAGCTGTGGTGCATGTGTGGCGCAATTGTAAAAAGGTTGGATTAGGAGGAAGAAATGATCAGTAGGTGTGGTAGGGGCTCACATCATCAGGGATTTCATCATGGCTAATGAAATCAGCTTCTCTCATTCCCTTTAACAGCAGTGTGCTCGTCGCCATGGTGCACTAACTGGTGCACTAGTTTTGTAATGGATAAGGGGAATCCAGAATGGCTGCACCAAAAAAGCTTCTCGAGGAAACAATGTCCTTGTCCAAGAGATGCAGAGTCACAAGGCAGGAATATGCGGCACCCCAAATATTCCGTCAAGGGCAGACATGTCCCTTTTTAAGATGGCTTCACATTTATGGAGAAATTTAAATCTCTGTCATCCTGTTTTCTGTGTGTAATGATGTGCATCCTTTTATGTTGGAAGGCAATGATTCACACAATAATCACATGCAGATGCTGTAATTTGCTTTACTTAAGTGATGAAAAGGCTGCATTCAATGAATCATTTGGCCATGTATATGTTACACACAATGTGACTATTGCCAACGCAGCATGTAAGGAAAACCTCTGATTAAGCCACAACTCCTCATAATAACTATGTTTACATGAGTGAAGTACTTTTTTCTATTATCCAGAGAGAATTGTAGAAATTGGAGGGTTTGCTTAAAACAAATCCTGTCCCAACACTATTTTTACCAAACCAATACAGCCATGATTCTGCACTACCACATCAGCCATAGGCCTATCTCTATTGCAATTACAAAATGCCATGCCACTACTTTTGGTAAAGCAGTTGAAATGCATGCAATTGATCCACCCCCAACAACCTGGCTTTTTTGGATGAGGATAGAGAACAATGATTGGTGGGAATGGGTGGTCCTCAGGGAATTCAGCCATGTGGAATGGATAGAGAACTTAAGAAAGTCAGAGAGCGTCAACAAATCTCCATCAAATCTCCAACAGATCTCCAATAAATCTCCACCAAATCTTGTTGACTCTTGACGGTGGTCTAATTAAGCAATAATCCACAACAGTCTTGGTGTATGGAATTTATATCACAGTTGAGGTGCGTTATCTGCCAGACATGTATAAAATGGTTACTACATTATTACCATACAGTTTCATCATACAGTATCTTATATTTTACTAAGAAATTACAAAAATGCCATTTTGTGACAAAGTAGTCTGAAGCAACGACCAGAGTTAACCTCCGACCTGCATAGAATGTTGCCGTTTTTTTCTGTTAGACTGATATTTACAATGGAGTAATACGGATCACTTGGCATGGTGTATATAGGATATATACCACAGCTATCGACCAATCGGGCTGCATTCAACCGACCCACTTTATAAAACTAAGTACCATTCTGTTCACAAACAGAAGACACAGGACGCTAAGTAGCTTCAGCCCAGAAGCACACAACCAGCATCTTCTAAACAAGTGCCAGTAGGGATGTAGTGATCAGGAGCCGAGAGCCTCATCCCTCTGTGATTAGCGTTTTCCACATTACCCAGGATATTGATAGCTTGTCATCTGTGTGTAAAATGCTGTTCATGTGCAGGAACATGTTTGCTTTTCATTTTCAGGCCTAGAATTCTAGAATAATCTACCAGAATCATCAAGGCATTAAGCTTTTATTTTGTGTTTGCAAATGTGCCATGCTATGGGTGTACAGGAAACATGCAGGACTGTGAGAGAGCCTCATGTCACAGCATTTTGCACTCTGGTTAATATAGGCATTCACTACCGAGTTGGTGTACCTTTACCATTTTGTACCTTTTTTAAAAAGATAGAGAAAATCTATGAAATGCTTCTTTTTCCATCAGAAGTTTGACCTCATTTTGTGTCCTTCATGGAACTGACGTTCTATTCATAATCAGTCGTTCTGGCCAACTATTTTCAACAAGAAAAACTGGATTCTGAATGTACAATGCAACACAGCTGGTGGTGTCTGGCCCTTGAAACAGAGGTAGCATGGCCATTTTACCCATACTAGTACCAACTCTTACAGTGAATGCAGACATAAGCATTGCAACTGTGCACCAATTCACACGTTACAATTTTATGTCTCCAGTACTTTCAAGCCAAATACTCGCAGTTTTTATTTTCAGAATTGTCTTAAGATATTCATGTCGCGTCAAGTATAATAAGTCTCAGATGTGCATCGCCGGGAATAAGGGAAATAAAGAAAGCACACCTCTTTTTAAATGTTTCATACCCTGTCTGATTGCGCATCTAAACCGCACAGGAGGACAGGAGTTATTTGAGTCTCAGCTCAAATATCTTTAAATGGTAAATCAGTGAGAAGAGAGACGAGTATCTTCCCAACGGAGCTTTCAGTATGTTAATACTGAAGCAAAACACCTCAGAATTCTCACGTGTATTAGAAACCAGTTTAAATAACCTAACAATAGTATTTAATTAACAGACAATCACACCTGAGCATTTAAATTTTAACCATAGAAGTCTCTTGTTGTTATTCCGATTGTTATTCCGTATCAGAGCCTGGAAGAGATTCTCCAGGGCTTTAATTAGAGACTGAATTAAAGTTATGTAAATGCTGTTGGAAGCCAAAGAGTTTTAAATAGAGTTGTGTTGCATCTGGTATTCCTTTTTTTCCTTTTTTTTCTGAAAGAGAAAACATCCTTAGTCTTTCTTTTGAAGTTTGTCAAATCTCTCCCGGGTAGTTTTCTCTTAGGTGTTTGCGTGGATTGCCACTGTCCCAGCAAAGGGCTTTGACACAAAAAAAACTATTTCTGCAAGTGAGCCATTTGCGTTCCTCTGAATGCAATGTTGTAAAATATGTGTTGATGCATCTGTGCATGCATACCTGCTTATGTATTTTTGTATGTGTGCACTAGAAACTGTGACATGCCTTTTTACCTGAATTTTACCTGCCTATCAATGACTGATTTTCCGCCTCCAATTTGCTGATCTACTGTGAAAATGAAAAGAAAGGGATCAACCTCCCATTGGGCTAGATTAAATCCAAACTAAGTGCCTGGGCCCCAGACTGCAAGCGTCTCTCTCTGAATAATAATGGCCTGTTTCAGCTGTGTTTGTCGTCAAATTAGCCCCATACTTCAGACACCTCTCAGAGTGCAATTCTCGACAAAGACAGAATTCCAATTAGGTGGAGCCGGTTTGAGTTTTGTTAGCTTTGAGAAGTGAGTATGTGTTTTATTTGTGCAGGCAATGATTGCTGTAGGAGGTATAAAACAATGTTCTAGTTCATAACAAACATCTTCCTTCCTGTAGTTCCTGTATTGCAATTTCGGTTCTGAACACAACCCTCATTCTAAATCACAAAGCCTTTGATGCTTTTCCATCACTACGCTCTTTCAAATGTTTTTTGTTGCCTCCATGTAAGCACTCCGACTCTACAGAGTGTACGGTGAAGTACATTGAAGTAGGCTGTACAGCTGATACACGAGGCTGAGTTCACTTCTGTTTGTCTTCCTGCCTTGAATGTTGCGCTGAAACCCAGCCCTGAGTCAGGTCCCAGGTTGAGTTACTCCTGCTCCTCTCGGCCTGTCACTCTATTCTTCTTGTATCTTTGATCAACCCAGCAGAGGAAAACCTGCCCTGGAAGTTCTATCAGCCGGACACAGGGGAAAAGCAGGAGGGGGGGGGAAGGATGTGAGGAAGAAGGGAAACCCTTTTTTTCCTCTGGCACTTTCTATCTCACACTCTCCCTCACACTCTCCCTCTCTTGCTAAAGGAATGAGCGACTTAATTAAAAGTGAATTTGATGCATCTGAGTGATGCCGTGCTTGAATCTAAACCGGCTGATCCAGGCGGATGTGAGCTGTTAATGTGTTATCTGTGCTTCAAATGATCTGTCTCTTGTTTTGTTTTGACAGGTTTGCTTGTTTGTGTCTCTGTGTGCGATACTGTAAACAGCTGTGTGGTTTCCACAGGGGAAAATCCACAGTTTTCCACAGGGGCTCCAAGACCTGGCTGCTGTAGTTTAGAAAAAAATATTGAAGAAATATTCTGTTATAATGAAGCCATCCTCTAAGTCCACCATTAAATCTGAAATGTGTCTATACATGGATTTTTGCTAATGAGACCCAAACCATATTTCATAACACCTGCTTTTTTAATGCCTCTTGAAATTAGTCTATTGCACCTTTATCTCGGTGTGCCAGTACATTTAGGCCTGTGAGAGTGCAGAAACCCTGTCTCCCCAGAACGGAGCTATAGAAGAGTCTGATTTATTGAGTTTCTGTCAGGACTGCCTCCAGATGCAGTCAAAAAAAGTGTCACGCAGTACGCTACTGATCTGAAAGCAATTGAGATGGTCACAACTTCATTACTGTGGTGTGAACATAATTGGGCTTCATTTGTCGGTGGTTCTGTGTGTTTTGAATGTAGGCTACGTCCATTAAAAACATGAAACATGAAAAAGAACTGTGAGCACTGAATACACTTTCATTTAAATCCATATTTTGACCAACAGAAGGCCACAGATGAAGAAACTCTCAGATTTCCTACTTTCAATGTATTTTTTGATTGCTGATTTTCTCAACATGTCTTGGCTGTCTGTAATGGTAGTATGAAGTCCACACAGATTTTCCAGGGTTGCTTGAGTATAACAGGCTTGTTTTTGATGATTTGTGACAGACTGGGGTTTCATCTAGATAGTGTCCTTCTCACTTCAATTAAGGTTCATAAAGCATATCAGTGTCGTGGAAGACAATGTTCAGTCCTCCAAGCCCATGGTACTTTGCAATCCACAATTGAGCATTTCTGGTTAAGCCTTGTTTCAAACCAAAGACAATAGCTGTCCTGTTAATATCACCCAAAAAAACACCCACATTCATGATCATCTTGAATGAGGCTTAAAGCTGCCAGCAGCCAAGAGGTCTATTTCACATGTTGTCAAAACAGAATCAGAATGCTGTTCAAAGCTACCAACAAGTCTGGTCATTAACTGGTCTTGCTGTTTATTTCTTTGTAATTGATCAACTGAACTTGGGTCAAGATGACTGAGGGTTGAAATCTTGTGTCATTTTTTTTCTTACAACTTAATAATATTCTGGTGGCTTAATGGTTAAAACTGTTGCCTCACAGCATGAAGGTCCTGGGTTGAAATCTCAGTTTCCTTCCACAGTCCAAAGACATGCAAGTCAGGTGCATTGAAGACTTAATTGCCCACAGGTGTGAGGGTGTTTGCATGTTCCTGCTGGTTGACCAGAGGCCTGTACTACGAAGCAAGTGCAATATACCCAGGATATCTTTGCGTTAGCTGGCTTCACTAAGCCTAACAACCGCAATCACGGATAAGCGGTGTCACGACGGTGGTTATCAACTCGTTAAGTCAACCCAGGTTTTCCCCATCTGGCTATGAGCGCGTTCACGTAAAAGGGGCTGTGTATTCTTATGTATTCTCAATTTTAGCCTTATTCTTTCAGCTGCAACCCCGGCAGTGTTAAACGCTCTTGGAAGCAAATAAAGAACAAATATAAAAACATAATTCAAAACGGTAAGTAGACTTATAAGGTCTTATAAGGTCAACAAGTACAAGGCTTTAGTGCTTTAATCAAGAAGCTGACAAAGATAAGCCATTCCCTCCGCTGAGAATCTATATCTTTCATATAGATATTGGTCAGGGAAAGCCAAAGGGTTTTGTCGGTCTCTAAAAAGGTCCATGGGATCTTCCAGGAATGGTGACGCCATTTTCCAAGAGAAATGATTGGTCAGTAGGCCGTGCTTTTATATGCGTTGATCTGTTGTCTCGAATACCATGGCGATATACCCCGGTAAAAAAGTGAACCACCGTCGTGACACTGAAAACCCAGGGTTAAACCTGAAGTTACCTCGCTAACCCCAAATCCTGCTTCGTAGTACAGGCCTCAGTTTAGCCTAGCTATCAACTCCTGCTGGTCAGACCAGCTAAGCTAGAGCTTGCTGTTTCAAAATCCATCTTGAGCCGGTCAAGTTGGGGACCAGATGAAGCTGGATTTTCCAGCAGGGATCACTGCCAATTAAAGGACTTATGGACTTTATGGATTTTTGTGTATCTATTATTTTGTAATAGTGTAATAGTCACGTTTTTCAAAATAGTGGAGATATTTTGTGGATTCAACTGGTTCTCCAGCCCCTTAACTCTCAGCCCAATGAGCATTAGACACTCTACACTAGAAATCTGATTTTGGGGGGGAAAAAACTACATATACAGGGAAGTAAGACAGACTGTAACTCTGTAAATAAGGGAACATGTTTTATCTTGTTTTCAGAAAATGGCTGCTGAAATAGCTTTGAATTGTTCACTGGAAACAGCAATAGTATTTCTATCAATCTCCCTCTTTCTCTCTCTCTCTCTCTCCCTGCAGGGCTGAAGCAGATCCATGCCCTGTCCATCCAAGGGAATTATGAGCTCCGTATTGACTTGGAGGACTTTGAAAACAGCACAGCGTATGCCCAGTATGGCACCTTTGGAGTGGGGCTCTTCTCAGTGGACCCTGATGATGATGGATACCCTTTGACTGTGGGAGACTATTCTGGCAATGCAGGTATATTGGGTGAACTAGTGTTGAAATTGGTTAGAGCCTTATATTGAATTTTTGTGCTTGCTTGCTGATTAGTTTCCAACATTTTTGTATCTGCTTTAGAACACTATCCATGTAACTAATATTTAAAATGAAAGGTGCACTATGTAAAATGTATGTAACATAGCACCCCCTGTAGGTGCAAAGATGATAGATAGAAATCAAAACCTGCCTCCACCCCTCAGCCCCAAGCCCCCCATGCCCCCTTTTAAACAGTGCTGCATACACACACCCTCAGCAAGCGAAACAAAAGCAATCAATTCTTACGGTTACACTGATTGTGCTAACTTCTAACAACACAAGTCAGTTATGGGTGGTACATTTATAGGACCTGCAGAAATTACTCATAGTAATGGCTGGAGATAAGGATGGTGTGGCAGACTGTGGGGAGGGTGGGGGTGAGGCTTAGGCTGGATCCAGGAGAGAGTTGAGTCAGTGGACTGACTCTCACTGGATCCAGTACCGGATGTGGCCAATTAAGCACAAAGACAGGATAATTCGGCCCGATCTTGACAGCCGCTCTCAGCGCCGTCCCGATCGGCTGGCACGCCTCCGTCTCTCCCGGCGGGTCAGCCGCGGAGCACCAAAGCTGCCACTCTGCCAGGCTTCCAGGAACATCCCAGCTCCAACCCCCGACTGACCGGCTCTCGCAGGCTTCTCCCGGCTGCACCCTCCGCGGACCTCCGTCAGTCGCCGCTGCTGGTCACGCTGGCTCTCGCTCTCCTACTGACTTGACTCCACAGCCTCCTGTCAGACTCAGTCACACATTCACCCTCTCACACATGCACACAAGGGTTAAAAGGGACCCGGCTGCAATCAGCCTTAATTGGCCACAGGGAGAAGTCAGTCTACTGACTCAACTCTCTCCTGGATCCAGCCTAAGCCTCACCCCCACCCTCCCCGCAGTCTGCCACATGTGGGTTTCACTCTAGGGCTTGTAAACTATAGATTATTATCATCAAGGTTAATAAGCTTGCTGTGGCACATCAAAACAGATCATGTTGACCAACTAGTGATATGCCATCGCAAAATTATTAACCTTGATGATCATAATCTATCGTTGGAGGCCAAAAGACCAGGTGATCATCATAAATAGAGCTGAGCTAGCTGATGGATGATATTGCTATCTCTCCCTATGCACTGTGTTAGGTAACTCGTTTACAGAAAGGAATACAGAAGACAACATAAAACTACGCCAAATCTAAGTCCTCCATTCATAACTTTTCAGTGAATCGAACAGCTTATAACGTTAGCAGCGTCCTGCCGCAACACCAGCACAGCATAGCAACAAACATAGTGTTAGCCATGTTAGCTCTGTATCTAATGGATACATATTATGAACCAATTGGGCTTTGCATCTATCAGGCTCAGCCCTGCGCAGGTCTGCAAGACCTGGTTCAGAGTAATGGGAATGGAGGTATTAGATGTAGTTAGTTAGGCTGGACTTGTTTCCCTGAAATACGATTGCCAATAGTCCAGATAACAAACAAGACTTAAATTTAACTGTCTAGGAGAAAAACTCGGCATACATTTTAATCAATTCTGTTCAAGTTCTGTCTCAAGTTCCTTCATATTTCGATACTAATACCAATGTTTATTCTTGTTTTTCACCTTGCTCTATCAAAGGCATTTTGGGTAGCATACCAGGGGGTTTTAGGTCTTAGGGCTGGCTGCTCCTCCACCATATTTTGTTCGTTGGGTGGAGCTGGTTGGTTTTTCATGTCGTGTAAATAACACATCCAGCTGAATACAGAGGACAACATAAAAACAAATAGGTATTGAATAGATAATACGTTTATCCCTCCAACATTTTCCCTTTTGACCCAGTGAGAAGATTGTAGGCTAGATTAAAGTGAAATCTTACATAGACTGCCTTTAAATATCCTCACAGCCTATAGGCCCCGTCAACCAGCTCTTTAACACGCCGAGTTTGAACCCCCTAGCAGAACCTAGAACCCCCTTAGTAAAATGACATGGGGAGTCTCTGGTTCTGAGTCCACAGCTGCACAGACAGAGGGATCGCTAGCGTCTGTGTCTCTGCTCCCCAAACATCAGATCCAAGCCAGCTACCTGTCACCTTGATTAAATTACTCCCAATTAATTGCTCTGCTTGACCTGCAGCGTAAACAAAAACCCGCCGTCGAAATGAAGAAGCAATTTAAAGAACCTTTGGGGAGAACAGCTCTGAGAATGGGGACAGATATGAAAGATGGAGGAGAGAAGAGGAGGGGAAAGGAGGGGAAGGAGCAGAGGAAAAAAAGGATGTAGGGACTAAGGGGACAGGTGTGGGATATGGAGAAGATGAGAGGAAGGGAAGAGAGGAAGAGGTAAATAAAAATTAGGATTGAGGTATCTAGGGGACAGGTGACAGAGAAGGAGAAGGGTTAAAAAGGAAAAGAGGGAGGTGGAGAGGAGGAGAAAATGTATGGTGCACATAAACAGGTTTTTTCCCAGATCCGGTGTCTGCTAAAAGGCCTGTAATGCTCCTGGCCTGTCCACAGCAGAACTGACCTTGAACTGATCTGCCTGTTGGACATTTAAATCCAGTCAAATTCAGGATGCTCGTCCTCTCTCAACTCCCCCTCCCTCCTCTCATCCCGGTTTCCCTCTAGGCAGTCTTATTATTGTTATTTTTCACTGCTGTGGCTGATCTTCGATCAGCCGACAGGTGCTCATTTGGGCTGGGAGCAGCTGGATCCTAATGGGCGTCAGCGGAGGCTGCCGGCTCCCCTCAGCCACCAAGGTGACATCAAGTGCCTTGTAAATGAGCCTCTAAGTGCCCCTGGTTACTTTCTCTCCTCTCTTCTACAAATTCTGGACATCATCACATTGTCAAGACCCTTCGGATGTTTTTCATTTTTTCACTATTTCTCATCTCCCCAAATATCTAGCAGAATGAAACATGAACATCAGCGTGTCATGTGTTTATTTCTGCTGATGGGTTACCATGGTAACGCCAAATGGAGAGTAGGGTTGAGACAGAATAAGACGGTAAAGAGTTAAATGGACGCATCCTGGGCAATTAAGGGCTTTTTGATGCCCGACGAGCTGTTAGCCATCACCTGGTGGCTGGTGAACAGACTTTCATTCTGCTCTCAGCTTCATCCCTCTCTCCACATCTGGTCACAGTGTGAGCTCTATATTAGAGAGAGAGAAAGAAAGGAAGGAAGGAAGGAGAAAGAGGGCGAAGAGCGGGTGTGAGGAGTTTACTGAACATCATGAGCTCTTTGAACATCCATTTGCTGAGAGCTTTAGGTCTGCTGCTATATCTGCCAGTAAATTGCTTTCTTTTACTCGTTAGCCTCTTCAAGTCCTGTACCCGCTGCACAGGAAACCACAGGGGTTGTGAATTCCCAGTTAAATATGAAATGTATCAAAACCCTTTGGAAATCAATTGTAGACGTATTAGTACATTTAATATTTAATTATCTTTGCTAACTGAAGGCACAGTAAGACATCTGTTATACAATGGGTAGTTTCAGCCAAACCATCTGATCTGGTTTTCCAACCATGCAGCTATTCCCATAAAGCATGACGAGCCATGATTTTGAGTCCTTTTGTTGATGCCAGCAGTACTCGGCTGTGCTTCGTAGCTGCAGAAGTATTGCATCACTGTCATACCCACATTCACAGTAAAGAATTCCCTCTTGAGTACTATTTCATAACAGAAAATTAAAAATCCCTTTCCCTATACTAGTCTCAAAAATGCCTTGCGAACATCACTGATAGCTAAATCACATCATTCTTGAATGCCACAAGCAAGAATCAAAGCAACGTCTCTAATTGAGTCCCAATCTGTATGTTTTTTCCCACTTCTCGTTACGTTTCTGTCTGCCAACTGACACCGGCTTCCTGATGGCATCAATATGGATGTGTTATTAAAAAACGGGGGGAAGATAAAAAGGTCACCATTGGAGCTACAAAGCATTCCCTTGCTTTAGGTAATGAGGAGTGGTGCGCTGTGGAGAAGTGTGGAGGTTTATTTCCTCTCTCTGATCATCCCTCTATTCGTGGAAATGATTGATCACAAGATTCCTCTGCCATTTGGGAAGGAGTCCGAAAGCAGTTGTGGAATCCGTCTATTGCTTATTTCCTGGTTTTTCCATTAGCTGATGCAAGGCAATGTCGGCGGAAGACATTTGGGCTTTGCCATATGAGCGCAGCCCAAAGCACAGAGGAGATGGAATGAATGTCGATCTATTAATCTTTTTATCTCTCAACTGCTCTTAACGATTCACTGATGTCTCCCTGGCTTTACTCCCCTATTCCTCTTCTCATTCCACCCGATCCATGTCCGTGCATGTCTGTACAAAAACACACATGTCCTCCCAATTCCACACGTGTGCCTCGATACATCCACTCCCATTCCATCCCCACGACTGACACCCTCAACCCCCCGCCGCCCTCTTTGCCATCCTTTTCTACTCCAGGTGACTCTTTGCTGAAGCACAACGGGATGAAGTTCACCACAAAAGACAAGGATAACGACCACTCGGAGAACAACTGCGCCTCCTTCTACCACGGGGCCTGGTGGTACCGTAACTGCCACACCTCCAACCTGAACGGCCAGTACTTGCGCGGTCAGCACACCTCCTACGCCGACGGCATCGAGTGGTCCTCCTGGACCGGCTGGCAGTACTCTCTCAAGTTCTCCGAGATGAAGATACGGCCCACCCGCGACGCGGAGAGCAAATAAGAGAAAGGAGAGAAAAGGAAAAAAAAGAGGCAAATGTTATATAGTTTTAAAAACATGAAAAAACACAATTCTGACAGCTAGGCTGTAGTTATTTGTCTTGATATTGTTTATTGACTGATACATCCCTGTTTGAGTTCAGTTGACTGTTTCCTGTCCTCTGATGTCTCTCTTACTTTGTGCTCCTGTCTCTCTATCATTTGGCTGTTTAAGGCGACTAGTGTCATGCTGTCATGATCCGTACCCTGGTCCCCCTCTTTTTCTGCGTCACCTCCTGGAAGAGACTTAATGGTGATACCCTTGTTTTGATTTCCTTCGCAATGACCCCAATAACCGCATACCTGAGCCCTACGCCTCCAGTTCTTCTAGCTTTACTCACTTTTCATATATCTGACAAAGTGGTCCAATCACCCCACTGCAGAATCACACCAGTGACTTCCTCCTTACTCATTACTTTGACCTCTGACATGTGGTTGAAATGGCTCATGGATTGTGGTCCAGTCTCACTGCCCATTGTTGTGTGAAGGTTGGCTGAGTGACCTTAACTCCAATATGACTGAGTCATGGTGTGCTTTAGCAAAATATGACCAGGAGATACAAACCCCATCCCTCCTGCCTCCTGCACAGCAAGTATAGAGTTTCACCAGAGCAGGAACATTATTCCGCGAGAAGGGACAAAGCACAGTGATACAATATATGTCACATTTACATCCTTGATCTGTGTGAGTGAGATCCGGCGGTGGCGGTGGCAGGACAGCGCAGCGCTGCCGGTAATGAGAGAAAGAGGGAGACAGAGGAGACAAATTGACAAGAGTTGAAGAAGGAAAGGGGGTGCAGCATAGATCAAAGGGGAGGAGGAAAAAGTGGAAGAGGAGAAGGGCCAAAAAAAGAGGAGGAGAGAGATGAGGGAAAGAAAGAGACAGCAGAGGATCTCATTCATCTGACTTGGGCCATTAGGGAGCATATTGGACACTTTGTCTGATCTGCCTGCCAGCTGAGCGCTGGCCAACTGATGCGGCACTCACAGATGGTAACCCAGCACAGTGTGTGTGTGTGTGTGTGTGTGTTTGTGTGTGTGTGTGTGTGTGTGACAGACAGACAGACAGACAGAGTTCTCTAAAGAGTATTAACTTCCTCACATGAGTTCAGTAAAGAGACTCAATTGACTAGAATGTACAGCGCAGACAGACAAAACAACGTGATGCGATCACTATCCATCTACAAAGTTGATATGAAATAAAGCCTGTAATGCGTATCCGTGTCACAGGAGGAGACATGAAGGACATCATCAAGGAGACTTGTGGGACCACAGCATGAACGGAGAATCAAAATGACATTTGTTACAGCTGTCTAAACGCATCCCGACCGCCTTAATCTTACTTTTGTGGACCTGTTGAGGAGATTTTTGCTGTCACCTACCACCTCCACCACCTCCACCCTTTTTTTTTTTGTAACCCCTCTCCTTTCCAGTTGGTTATCATGGGGGGAGGGGGTTTGTTTGCGTGACACCAGAGTTTATTCTCACGCTGACAGAGAAAAAAAAGTTTCTGTAACATAAGGTATGACGCTCTCAGCAGCTGTCATTTTCTTCTGAATAGGAACTCTACAATGTGTTATGACATGACAAAAGTTGACAAAAACAAAAAAAAAAATGTTTGTCTGTACAGTATTATGAAAAAAAAGAAAAACACAAAAGGCAACCTGTGAGATGAAAATAGTGCAATTCTGATATTTTTTTAGTTGGTGAATCAACTTTTTTTTTTCATTTGTCAGTTTCATCAAATTTCTTTAGATGTACTGAAAGCTTTAAAAAAAAATATCTGTAGATTCATTGTACAGTGTGTCTGACTTTTAGAGCATGTGAAGCTGTTTTCATACTATGCTAAAAGACAAAGAGAACTCAAGCACACAAACTTTACAAATTCACTGGTAAAATAAGAAGGCAGACGTATATCCAGAACTTGAGTTGGCCCTCCTCCACCTGAAGGACAGGAGGGGATGGCCTGCTGCTGATGGAGGATGAGCATGAGTGAGGAGGAGGAGGGATGTGACTATCGCACAAGCACGTGCCCATTCAAATCTGCAGCACAAAAAAAAAAAAAACTACGACAACGGCACAACAAGGGGAGAGACTTTGAACCTCTGGGATTTATGTGATCTTTCTGACATCTTGGCTTTGGGAAAATCCTGTGGCGCTGGGAGACATTTTGAATGCGTACTGAAAGGGTGCTGCCCCAGCTGACAGTGGGTGAACGTGTAGCGGTGGAGGAGCTGTGGTGTTTTTTTGTTTTCACCGCCGGTGCTCGGAAAGGTCTCCCACTGCCGCGCACCTGTGTGTACGTACTGGCTGCAGACCTCTGCAGCTCCTCGGCTACATGCAGCTGTCCGCCGCCACGGCCGGGCCAGATACTGGGGGGGAGGAGGAGAAAGGAGGCTGGGCAGTTGCACATACACAAGAGGAAGAAATCCACAGACACAATTCTTGTCTTGGTGGACTACTGCCACCGCCCTCCTACATCAAAGCACAGACACGATATTAATACTTATCATGTTACCATGGCACACAGCGTATCAGGCGTGGAAAATGTTTAAATGTGGCTGCAAATTGAAATAAGGGGGGAAATGTATGAAGTCGATTAACTACTGGTGTGAGGCAGATGGATTTCCCCAGCAACAAGGAGAAGGAAATGGACTGTGTGTGTGAGAGCATACGCAGGTGTGTGTGTGTGTGTGGCTGTGTGAGTGTGTGTGTGTGTGTGTGTGTGTGTGTGTGTCTGTGTGCACACGCATGTGTGTGCAGCGTCTATGTGTGTACACATATATGCACATGTTTTGGTTTGTGCGTGCCCATGTGCATGAGCAGGATGAGGGGAAGGGAGGCTGAGTCTGTCGCTCCATGGGATTCTGTGATGCTTATGTACAATTTGCCTCCCTGCTATTTGTGTTGATAACAGAGAGATTTAAATAACTATAATGAACTATTACTTAATGTGATTGTGAGTCCATTAGAGTGGATCACCACCTTCTGGTACTGTGTTGAACTGCGCTCGTACCCCCTCCACCCTCCAAACCCCCCCCCCCCCAACCCATCTTGTCCTTCTTGTGTAATATTCACTTGAACACAAAGTTGTGCTCGCTGTGTATGTCGATGCCATCTACCCCTTCATTTCCCCCTGTAGGTTGTAGAAACACATATTATTTGCCATGCCCCCCCGTTGCGGTTGGCTCCGAATGCTTTTACAGTCATTCTCTGCTGCAGCTTGTTTTGCAGAGATGATAAAAGAGTGAAATCAGAGGATCTAATCATTCTGAGTTATCCTTATCCTCATTACAGTGCATCGGCACACTCGACTGATCGATCCCCCCAGGTCCCTCAACCCTTCTATCTTTCTTACTGTGTACCTCCTTAATCGCCTCAGCCTCTGCTGCAATGCCCCCCCCACCCCCCCCTTCCCCTTTTCTGCTCCCAACTTCCTGCCTCCCAACTCCCAGCTCTACTTTTTTTCCCCCTCACCTGCCTTCTTTATCCTCTCACTCACCGTTCCCCATCCCTCCATCCCTCCATCGTCCCATTCCTTCAGTCCCGGCGCAGAACTAACTCTGTTTTCAGTTTTGGTTTTTTTCTCGGTGAAGTACTATAGATTGTTTTGCTGAATCTTGATACTGTGTTTTAATGTTCTTGTCGACATTTAATAAACATTCACATTTTATAAGTGGGAACCCCCCTGATGTTCGTTTTTTTTTCTCTGCGCCTCCATGTATGCTGGTGGGGGTTTGTGTGAGTTTGTGTTTCATCTGAAAATCCTGATTTGATCAAGCGAAATAGCACAGTGAATAGTTAACAGTCTTCTACCTGTGGATGAAAACCCAATTCCTGTTTTGGAACTACAAAGACTATAAAGTAACAATTGCACAATGTGCTTTGTATAAGAAGTAAAGACCCTATAGAGCCGATTCAGCATCCATAAAGTTGCATGGGTCTTCTATGGATGTGGATGTGCACGTTTGCTGCTTCTTTGTCCTTCCCATTAATATGGTGGAAAATCAGCCCATGGACTTTTCACCTTCAATCCTCTCACAAAAAGCATTTCCTTTTCTTTTTTTTGCCGTCCTTTTAATTCTGTTTTGTTTAGGACAACGGTGCATAAAGATTGAATTGGCACCATGTCCTTGTTACAAAAAAAAATAAAATATACAGCACAAAATCTGAAATGATTTAGGCTATTCTGCCTTTTGCTTGCAAGAAATCATTGAAATAATTTTCTGTTATTTTTTTTAATATATCAAAACTCGCGTACCTTAATGACAATTGCCTTTTACGCAATTTGCCAACAAGCCACTCTGACAGACAGAAAATAATTGACTCAGTGACTTTCTCTTTCTGCCCTGTTGCCCGGGAAATGGGATTTCTGTGCGTGGACATGTTGTATTTTTAAGCCGGGGTTTGTGCAGTAGAGGTGGAGCAGGTGTATCCAGGGTTAACCCACGACTGCAGGAAGAGAAAAAAAGCCCATATTGCCTTACGTGACCATAAAGCATGGCAGAGTGTAGTGCCTTTGTCGCTTTCAAGAACAGGATTGTGCAGACGCACCCCATACATGCACTGAAATTCAATATCTTCTGAATACCACAAGTATCTATAAAAACATACATCAACATAAATGGAGACATTAGAGGAAATTAAATTAGCTTTTGTGACTAGAAACATCTTGAAGAAACATTGGTCCCACTGACTCATACTGTTGTGTCTCCCAGGGCTTCCAGCTTCAGAAGCCAAGGCCAGTTTTGGCCACTCTCCTATAGACCCCTTTTCAGTTAGTAAACATGATGACGTTTTTTTGTGGGCAGAGCTTAGGTGGAGGCAGAACCCGGCCGGAACACGTTAGCCAACAACGCTGGCTAGCAAGTTTCGTTGCCTTGTTTTTAACATGGCTGAAGAAAATAACGCTATATCTGAATATTTACGGTCACTCACTCTCCAGGACCGTGAGTGTTACTTGAACAAGTTAACATTAACCAACGGGACCAGATTGGCCGACCCGACGATCTGACAGGACTACCTACTGTGGAATGGCCAGACATTTACACCTACCTGATAGAGAAACCAAGCATTAGTAAAGAGAAACTGAGGGCGTATAAATCTTTAGATGCCTATAACTATGTCCTGAATGGTCATGTACTTAAAATACAAAGATTTACCAGATGAGTTTTGTGTCGTGCGATCTGAACACACACACACACACACCTGACACACATAATGTTACAACTAAAAGTTAGCTAATGCGCTAAGAGAGTTACGAGAGAAATCACCTAACGTTATTCCTCCTAGTTCCCCAATTTGTGATTAGGTGGGCATGACAAATCTTTAGACACATATCCATACCTAAAACAGACAATACTTTATTTAACCTATGAAGTGTGCGCTGCAAACACGAGCATCTTTGATGATCGCCTCAGTCCAATCCTTTCGTTTTATCGCGTTTAACCATAGTTGTCTTCGATTTTTTTTACTGGCAGTGGCAGCTGGTATACGATAAAATTTCAAGTTGGAGCCTCTCCTTCGATTCTGGCATCCAACAACACAGCAAGATGACATTTTCGGTGAACGGTAGCCTCTTACTCTGCTGCTCTGAGGTGAGGTGATGCCTCCAATTTTGCTTTGTTTTGCCTCCAGCTAACACCGTGACGTAATCGTGACGTAGGCGCTAAAAGGGTCTATTGCATTGCCCGTTACATTGAAACCGCGCACACGCTTGTTATAGCATTGTTTGCATGGCATGCCAATTGAATGTTCATTGAGTATTGTCTTCGTCAGCCTGGACTGTGCACCAATGTTGCAACGTGGGGAGAAATCAGGAGAAACAGAGTATAGCCAGTAGGGGAGGGCAATATGGCAGAAAATTCATATCACAGTATTTTCTACATTCTGTATGATAATGATATTATGTCACCATATATGTACGAAAAATCAGAATTGCCACTACTGGTACCAGTACGAAGCCCATCTGAAGTGAAGATTATAACTGAATGCAATTTATATTATCACATTGTCACAGGCTGAATATATGTGATAGATACTGATCAGTTTCAGCAACTGATTTACTGTGACAGTTTTCAGAGTGTGTGGCTGTTAGACCTTTAGATCAGTGTTAGATTGTGACACTAGTTAGGCCTACAATAATAAACCGCTATATTTAAAAACTGAGGATAACAGCTACAGACTGTAAGGTGGGGCATTCAACAAGGCATGTTACCTCCACCTCTAGCGCACTTCTGTATCAGATGTTCTAGGGCATTTAACAATAATATAAGAAGGCTTATAGCTGCACGGCAGACAGATAAACTGCCTCATTTATTTAAACATTGTCATACTGACAAGAAATAGCCAATTCAGATATCTTTATTATTATTAAGACTTATAGCGCTGCTTGTTGAACAGATTGTTGTTGAGAAAAGAGAGTTTTTGAGATAATTGTTGAAATACAGCAGGAGCTCACAAACAAATAGCTCGCAGTTTCAATGTTTTATGCTTATTGCTCACCACTTCAAATGTTGTTTAATATTAGGTCTGCAGTTGATTTCATCTAATCGCAACTACATGTTGTGCTGCAACAAGAGAAAAGTGCGGTTTTGCACATTGTTTTGGAATATTGTGCGGACCAATTTACAATGATAAACAACAACATCAGCGGTAGTGTTTGCTTTTGATTAGACTTTGTGACTCCCTGTAATTGGGAGTGGGAGTGGGAGAAGAAAACACTGCAAGGTCGAGCAGCACTTTGAAAAAAATGTGCGTCATGGTAGGAAAGCCGTGGATGAAACATTTGTCAAATAAAAATACACTAAATGCTTAGTTATGAAGGGATATTTGATAGCATTTTTGGCATGTGGAAATCTAGTCTGAAATCTGAGAAAAGGCATTACATCAGGGTATTCATGCCCACCCCTTGTAGCCAGCTTACTGAAATTGTTTAGATAGCAATTTTGACGTAGCAAATCCTGAAACCCAGACTTATAGACTTATAAATATCCAAGCAGAATTGGTATTTCCAATCGGCATCACATCACACTCCTACGTTCACTGTTGTCCTACCATATTAAATGTACGTTGCTCTGCAGTATTTCCTTCCTTTAAGGCTGAGTCAGAATCTGTGTAGCATAATCGCCTTGATTTCCATGTTCATCATCCTAATGTGAAGATCTTCCAGGAGGCTGCATATACCCATGCATAACTCAGCGCGTTGGCATCGGAGCAGCGTGTGGCGCATGCAGAAAAAAACATCAATCAATCACCACAGTGCCTTGCTTAAGGTTGCGTGATTGCGTGTTGTGCCACTGATATCGACCAATAAGTATTTGTTGTAGTAGAGCCTTATTAGCAGGTTATTGGCCTCATGTTATGTTACACTACATTCTTTAAAATCAGATTTAAATAGTTTAATTGAGAGGAAAGCATGTTTTTTCCACATGGATGAAAATGAGTTGTGTAGGCTACTGCATCCACTATTGGACTAACATATAAACTCAGTCAGGCATCAACTTATTGGCCAAACTACATCTACATTGAATGCACTGGCTGTCAACACAGCAACGTCTTATCTGCCTACCAAAAGTAAAGACACACACACATCAATGACACCAATTTGGATAAAAAAAAACAAAATGTGATGCAAGTCAACCGGGAGGGGAAGCATGAAAACGTACCCAACGCTGGTCTGCCTTTGCCAGTTGTTTAATGTCGTAGCGTTACACGAATGAGTCTCTCAGATCTCAGTTTACTACAGAAGCCAGCCTGAAGAGGTATAGGGATATTTGCTGGGCAATGGGAAATGTATACATTTCTCAATTTCCAACATTTACCGTAACATATATATATACAGCTAGCAGGATGACATTCAGTGGGCTCTATACCTTGGGACAATAGCACAATCTCACAAAAGAAGGGACAATGCAGCAATACAAAATATCGAATGTCGCCGTCACCTCTCCCCACAAAGGCTATTTGTGAAATCAAGGCACTGAAGCTGATAAAAATTGAGCAAGATGGGGAGTGTCAGGAAGTCACTGCCTTCTGCCATACAGAGAGACAAAAGCCTCAGACAGTGAGTGTTACTCATGTCGGTCCTCCACACAAGACAGGACCGACCAAATATTGTATCTCCTAATAATAACTCATCTCCCATGGCCGTTTTCTCCCCTCTCTCTCTCTCTTTTATTTGATTTTTCATATGCCCTAACTTAAATGCAAGGCACATTATCATGGTCATCAAATTCTCTTGTGCACACACACACACACACACACACACACTGCCACACTTTCTGTCCATGTATTCTTTGTACATTAGCAACCAGATCTGATCTGTATCTGTGGGAAAAATGCAAATGGAGCTGTGTTTGTGTCTGGTGTGTGTGTGTGTGTATGTGTGTGTGTGTGTGTGTGTGTGTGTGTGTGTGTGTGTGTGTGTGTGTGTGTGTGTGTGGGAAAACATCTGAAGTCTGCTCTGCATTATCATATACTGTATCATGACAGTAAGAAAAAAAGAAGCTCCCCTTTGATGTAGCTGCTTTACATGAAACAGAGATAAAACACCCAATTAGTGCATGTGTGTTTCTTTGTGTGTGTGCACGCACAGACATGCTCCATTACCCGTAAGTATGTTTGCTTGTGTATTTTTTTGCAGTACAGATGAATTCATAGCACTTTTTGCATTTGAGACCACAGAGATCTTTCCTCGGTGTTCCTTAAATGTAATTGTCACCTTCATTCTGGGTCACCCATGTTGCTTCCACTGATGCTGATAATGTTGGAAAGGTGTGATCCGTTGTGAGCACAAAGGGGTTTTTGATCCTCTCGGAGGCCCTGACAATTACGCTGCGGAGATGCTGTCTGCATGTGTCTGCATGCTGTCATCTGCCCGACGACTAGCGGAGATCTGTGGAGTAATTGGTTCTTTTTAGCATCTGCAACCGACTATCTCCCCACACAAAAAGGGGATCTTTGGAGGAGGAGACACCTGATAGGTGATTGTGTTTATTGTCAAGAACTGCAGTCCAGCCTGGCCTATTATATACAATGTAAATCTGCACATAATGTGTGTACAATAGGCAGAACAATGATTATAGCCGCTTCAGCATTTTGGGGGGGGGCAATTGAATTTAGCTGCAGCTATTTACAAACATAGCAGCGTTTTTCTCCTTAATGTAGTACACCTTGTGATTTGGCAAGGCCTTTTATGGTAATGCCTTTTTCCTTCCCAAGCTCTGCAGGGGTGTCATATCAAGCTGGAAATGTCATGGAGAGAAACAACGGAGATTTTATTACTCCTTGCATCATGCCACACTGCTGCTTGTGCCAACTCTTGACATGTGGGCACCTTGATTAGCATAATAATCCACGGAGAGAAAGGAGAAGGGTGAGAAAATCCTGAGGCAATAGTGAGTCAGGCGTATCTACTGACTGTTTTTATATAGGTGATTCTACCAAAATGGTTCAACTTAGGGGTTGAACGTTGACATTTCTATGCTATCTTTCCCAAACTTAAACCATACATATGTTACACCCTATGTAAGACACACATATCTACTAAAATGACAGTCAAACTTAATATTACATCAATGAGAATTTACTGGAATTCCTGTCCTAGCTAATTGTGAGCATAAAGCAAAACCAGCTAGCATGCACATAGCTACCAAATACATCTATGAACAGTTTTTCACTGATAAAAACATAATGCTTTGCTTTAAAAGAAAAAAAAATGTTGGTAATGACAGTTCTTAAAGCCAGAACTGATTTTCAGATTTTGCAGCACATTTACCTGAAAATGTTGGGACATACAGTATTTACTCAACGTGATGGACGCGGATGCAGACCAGTCAGAAATTATAGGGATGTGATTAAAATTAGGCTCAGTGTGCAAATTAAAGCTGTTTGCGTTTCAGTAGTGACATGAAAGCTAGGGACCTGAATCGATCAACATCCATTTAGAAGAATTCCGAATGCTCTATTTAAAAAATATATAAATATTATAATTTCAGTATTTTTTTCATCAACTGTAGGTGTATGGGGTAGGGACAGCCAGCCTCTAAGAAATATGCAATCATTTTCTCAGAGGGGGGGCTGCAAAAATAACTATTTCGGTAAAATTGTCCATGTGTCAGAAGAGAAAGAAAGCACAATCCCTCAGTTTTCTTTTGCTGCCTATATTTTCATCTCTTGATAACTTTAAAAGCAGCACTGTTACGTTTGATACTGCTTATCACTGGTGACATCACAGATATTGAACAGCGGCTAATAACTAAGCAGAACGTGTGAGAGCCTGTGATGGGGGGGGGGTGTTGGAGGAAAGTGTTGTTCCAGCCAACAGGCCTTAATTGAAATTACACAAAGGGCTTTGACTACTGCTGTGAGATACAAGCGATGCATTGAAGCCCATAGATTTCGCAGTGTGTATGCAGCACTGTTTTGGGGGAGGCAGGGGTCGAGGGGGGCAATCTTACATAGTGTACCTTTTTATTTATTGATCTATTTCTCAACAACAGGGGCATTAATCCACGTTTCTGTAAATGTGGTGAAGTTTGCCAAAAAGGCACAGTTCCATCTGCCAGCCATGTCTGCGGCTTCATAAGTAATAACAGTGAGAAAGAGAGAAAGGAGAGGACGAGTCTCTTTTATTAATTTTTGCTCAGTTGCTCCATTCCTGACAGTTCATTACTGTGTTTTTGTTATACTGTGTTTTCATTGGTTGATTTTTTCAGTTTTCATATACCACAATCTGCAATAGAAGTGTGTGTGCGTGTGTGTGTGCTACACTCCGTTGCTGCCCTTTTTCATTTCTGCTCCAGGCAGGCTCCCCAGTCCAGGGAGGAGAAACAAATGCTCCAAATTAACTTCAGATTGATCGGTTGATTAACTGACTGACTGACTGACTGACTGACTGACTGATACAAAGATCCATCCTCGGGATCTATTGACTTTTCTGTATAAAGCAAATAAAGGTGTTTGGAATGAAGCCTGTCAATTAATTGAATTATGAATGAAAAGTTGTCATTTAATAACTTTGAGCCCCACACATTGAAAGATCCCCATCCAGTTCAAATTAAAAATAGTGCAACAAATGTCCTATTTGCCCGAAACAGGTCCTGCAGATATCCTAATTGCATCAGAGAAACGAAAGCGAACATGCTGGTCTTAAATAATGTCATCCGGCCAGTAAGTAATGCTGTTTAACAGCCTGTTCTCTAGTCTTTTTAGATTCCAGGGAGAAACTTTTCTGTTGACTCCTCCTGTTCACATTTGTTTTATTTTAGTAAATTTGATACATTTACTCAAAACTTTAATTCACTAATAAATTACATATTTTTAACTTATTTTGTGTGTCTTTTCATAGAATGGATAGAAAATCCCTTCTTGCACTGGCAGCTTATGGGAGTGATGTGTGAGCTCTTTATTCTGAAGTGGAGCCAGAGTGAACTTGAGCGCTAAATGTTCCAGTGTATTCCTTCCTTCCTTCCTGTCACTCTACTCCCACTCCAATCCACTCTCATGCTCTGGTGTGTGTGTGTGCATACATGCTGTGTGTGTGTGTGAGCATTATGATATGCAGCTACCCTCTCTCCTCTGTTAAGGAGGTGTGTGTGAAAATATCCCAGGCGAGGCTGTGGTGTCTCTAGACTCCGACCCAGGAGCCCCTTCTCTGCCTGTGGCATGTGCCGTTATTGTGCGTTAGGCTAATTGATGCTGCTGGCAGGTAGAAGGTCCCAGCGGGGCCTTGTGGGAGCTGTGGATCCAATATTCTCTCTGACAGACACAGGCACAGGTAACCTGGAACCTGCTTATTAATGGTGACACCACACAAATATGAAACAGTGGCTAATAACCAAGCAGGCCCCCACGAGAGCCTGTGATAGAGGGATGTTGGGAGGAAAGTGTGGTTCCAGCCAACAGGCTTTTATTGAAATGTACTACTGCTTTGGGATACAAGGGAAGAATTCAAGTGAAGGCCCATAGATTTGGGGAATTGAATATTGGAGACTATAAGAAGATGGATAGATGGACGCAGCCTTGCATTGTTAGATTGCAGTCGACAATGCATGTGTATTCTGTGCGATCAGTCTCAACAGAGAAATGTTGAAAAGCAGTATAGTTGGAGACTCAAACTCAACAAGATGACTGCAGGAGATGACATTTATTCAGTTGGTGTGAGAAGGTTTCAGGAAACACTTAAGCCTTGGAATCCTAGAATATTGTCCTGCTTGCACTATTATTGGACACAGAGATGTACACACAGAGCTAATCAACCCGGCCCACAATGTTTCAGTATAAGTCTCTTTTACAAAATGAAGATTCCACATGAAGATTCAAGATTCAATGAAGAACCCAAGTGGATATATGAGGCTTGAGGCAAACTGGTAAAAACACAGGCATGCAGCAGTGAGCAGACCTTTCATTTCAGGGGTGTAAAACAAAACTGGAATTTGCAACAAACACTAACATTTCAGATACTAGACAGAGGTTGGGCCAGAAGCAAATGGCCCATTTTGTTACTGCTTGTTAGAGTGTAAAGTGGTTCGAGGTCATGACCTTCCCTGGGATAAAGGCAGCACAGCATTATTAAACAGATCCAAGGCTGCATGTTTGTCATCATGTACCTGCTTTGGACCAAATGGTACATTAAGTATAACCTAATGGTAAATTAAGTGTAGCCTGTAATAGAAAGCCTGTGTCATCTATTATCTAAAATCTAGTATCTTAACAGCTCTTAAATGAGGGAGAAACAAGACTGAAAGGGCAATGCTAAGCTACTTCAGTTTCTATCCATTTTGCCATACACTGCACTAAGTTAGGCATTGCCGCATGATTTTTCATGTCGCGATAGCCGACAGCAAACAGCTTACAACATCAACACTCACCAAAAAATCACTTTCTGTGACAAACCCATCAGATCTAAAGTCTCTGCGCTAATGATCTCTGTTTGAAAAATAAGTTTTATCAGTGTAGATGAGGCTGTTTTTGCTTATGTGCGCAATAATTTGCTGGCACCCTTAACAGTACAATATTGGAAAGCATGTTAGAGACATTAACTGACACTCACTGCCTATTGGCTGCTGGCTGCTAACAGAGTGAGGAAAATGTCACTGGATTCTGAGCGGTCTATCGACTTGTGAGTTCAGAAAGTTCAGAAGAGTCGATAAAACATGTATCAGAGACAGAAATGGGAATAATATCATAAGCGCCAGAGTCCAATCAATGCAGATCAGCCGCTGTGTTAGTCCCACATTTGGGCCAGGGCAAGAATATATACTCAGAACTATGGCCATGTAGTAAACAGCCTGATGGTGGGATACTGACACAGCTTCAGCTTGGACACATTCAAATAGCACAAGGGAGAAAACACTGTGTTGTGAACTCACCAGAGATAACTGGCCACACTTTACAAGCCTCACAAACACTTTAAGTAGACACACACAATCTGTATACTAGCATCTTGCAACTCTTGCCTCATTCCCCCACATCCCCCTACTAAACGCCACTATAACAACATTTCTATCCAGCTCAACCCTCATATAAGCTGCTTGCTACTGTTCAAGTAGTAAATGTCTGTATGAGTCTCCAGCTGTTTCACCAGACAGCCACAGTGAACGTACATATACAGTTTCACTGGATCAACTATCAACTCCCTCTGCAGCCTCCCAGCTCAGTGTCATAATATGTGGATATACTGTCTCTCTCCATTTGTACCTCTCTCTCTCTCTGTCTCTCTCTGTGTCTCTCACTCATGTACTTTCTTTGTCATTCTCTTCTATTCTCTTCTATTCTATTCTATTCTATTCTATTTCACACACACATACAGACACACTACTAATAATCATAATAGCATCAATAACAAAACTTGGCATAATGGCTGTCAGCCCAGCTCAGGATATTTAATATAGAGAAAAGCTGTTCAATTTGTTATTTTGTGTTTTATGCTGCTTTTATCTCACATACCTCGGAAGAACGAGGACATCCAAGTTTTTGATTGTTCTTTTTTTTTTTTCTTCAGACGAATCAGATCCAAATCAGAGACCTGAACAGAAGTTAGATTATCTCATCATTTGATTTGAATTATTTTTTTTGTTTTGTCTTTGATTTCCACAACTGTCTCGTTGTCTTCCATTCTACCAAAGAAAGACCAACCTGACAGATTGTGACAATACTGATTACACTTGAGAGAGAAAGAGGATCTGTAAAATTGTGCTCGACAACTTCCACTCTGTGACTGAAATAAAGAACACTGTAGTGATTGACGTTTACCACAACTGATGATGAATTCAAAAGGACATTTTTATTCCTCTGGAGGCTCTTGTTGTAAGGTTGACTTCAAGTCTTTCCAGTGTGTGATTTCACATCCCTAAATTCACTTCAATCACCCTCTATTTGGCATGTGGAATGTCTCAGCTCAGTATCGCTGGTCTGATTTATGCTCACAGTGATTATAAATTCATTACTTTATAAAACGATGAATTAAAGATTTAGCACAGTAGATTAGACTCGCGCCTAATTGATTATGAGTAACATTTGAATACATTACAGCTTGTAGCAAATGGGACATTAATGTCTCTCTCTCTCTCTCTCTCTCTCTCTCTCTCTCTCTCTCCCCCATGTGGGCCACCAGAGAGCTCTGACATCCCACCCTGGTCCTGGCCATGGCCTGCTAGGTTGGCACTGTGCCCGTCTCTAAGTCACACCGCCTGGCTGTGCCCCACTCCTCCATCTGGAATCATTCAAAATACATGAAGGCCAGTAAAATTCAGACCCAGCAGTCAGATTAAATTATACCCTGGGTTTTCCTTCAGCTTTTTTGCCCTACCCAAACCCTCCAGGTTTCTGCCCCAGGCTCAGAGGGGAGCCATCGCTCACTGCTTAAAGAGAAATGAGAAGCAAAGCAGAAGGAGTTTTACTTGACCTCCACATACACATATGGTAGAGGGGAAGGAAAGGATCGATAAGGTGGCTTCACCTTTCCTAGAGGGAGGGAGAGCATCTGTCTTCAATAGACTGCTTTAAACTGAGTTTTTATCCTCAGATTTCTGTCATCTTCCATGTCCGCCTTTCTCTCCTTTCTTATCCATCCATAACATCTTGAACTTTCTTCTATTTCACCTATCATCAACTCAGTGGGCCTTTTCTCGAAACAAGTTCATTTCAGGTACTTCAAAGAATTGATTTTGAGCCAATGTCCGTGTCACATCTGTATGTATGTGTATGCTTGTATCTGTGTGTGTGACTTTGTCAACAGTGTCAAATTTTCTCAACATTTTGCCATCTTGGCAAATGTGCCAAATGTGTTTGCGCAGTGAACCCATTTTAGTTAGAGCTCTACACAAGTGTTGGTGAAACAGATGCCATTTTATTTAAGCAGGCAACTTTTCATCTGTGATATTAAACTTTTCATCTGTGATATGAAAGCTTTCTTCTGTTCTGCATTTCATGATGAGGAAAATGTCTCATGTTACAACTTGCTTAGCATTCAAGCGATCACAGGACTCATAGCCAAACATCAGATAACTGTTTACCTATAATAGTATATTATGGCCTTGGAAAATATTTTGTTCTGATTGGCTGGAAGATGTGCAATAAATGTATTTAGTGTAGTAGAGTGTAACTGGACAGCTCTGATGCAACCGTTTGGTCATCATTCTGAATGCATGTGCATGCAAGGTTGAGAGACTGACCTCAACCTTTGCCTGTCTTGTCCTTGCGACTGTGGTGACAAAGCAGTACACAAGCAACAATACTGCATAATACTAATGCTATCAATACATCTCTTTACATAACCTGAGAGATCACACTTCCTGTCCCGGTTCAACATGCAATGATGTTGACTTTTGGCTTCCCCTAGCAGTGAATATAGCCTACAGTCTATTTGGGAAAATAATGTGATTGCTATATGGCCAACATTTGTGGTGCTGAGCATTGCGCTTTGGTATATACAGTTATACACTTATGCAGATAATGTACAATCTCTTCTGAAATAATTGGAAATTAAAACATAGCCAAAAGGTGAAAGAAGCTTATTGATGCTTGACTATCTGCATTATCTGACTATCTCTCGTCAGACAACACACCTTACCCGTGATATAATTTCAATATACCATGGTTTATCTATTAATTAATCGTCCTTGCCGATTATCAGTGCAGTGTGTCATGTCCAATCAAACTGTTTTTACACTTTTACACATATCTGATCAAGTCACTGTTTCAGTTGTATTTACACAATGGGAGGCTTTGTCAGATTGGATGCAATGCACTTGCAGCACTGAAACCAAGCAAAACCGAGTGTGGAGGTAGATCTGTTATGGTGATCACAAGGCTGTTAATGAAATATAGAGTAGCTTATCAGGAGAATTGGAAGAATCCTTTTACTTGTTTACTGGTTGTATGAGTGAGGATGGAACAGTTTAATAAACTGACCAACTGACCAAACTGACTGCATGAAGTGACCACTCACAGCCTCCTTTTCTCTGTGTGTCAGACTGACAGTGGTACACACACACACACACACACACACACACAGAGCGAGGAATCTATAAGGAATCTATACTCGATAGATTTCATGGATCAGAGCACCAAATCCCAGACTGGCCAAGCCCAGGTTTGTTTAACAATGTGGTCAACTAATGACATACTGACAAGACATCTAGCCTTAGGGTGGATTGTAAGCAAAACAGAGAATAGAAAGACAAAAAGGGGAACCAAAATAGTGTGGATTAAATAAATAAAGGCACTTCAAGAGGATGCCATGAAATCTGCTATAATATTTTGTGTGCAACAACACAACAAGTTGGCAGCCAGAAGATAATCATGATGACAAGACAGCAAAGAGGGAGTGGACCAGTACTGAAGCATATGATATGACATTGCATATTATGCATTGTATATGAATTATTGTGATTTAAAGTGCTTATAATATGGCCGTACAAGTGATTTGCAACAGTGCATTGATAATCATTAATAAAGTCATTAATAATAATTAATAATCTATGTGTTCTATAGTATTTTAATTTTCAAGTTAAGGAAACTGGCTTAAGAGCAAGGAAATTCAATTGCAACTGCATTTATTTGTGTTGTGTCTCTCTTTTCACATTTGAATTAACATTTGAGTATTGTTAACCATTCATATGGTCTAAACATAATGAAAATTCAAATGCAAATCAAATTATTTCATTTAAATTTTCATTTTCACCCAAACAATGCATACAAAAGTAGAAAATGCATTTTCATTTTCAAATGTGTATTAACATTTGAATTACGTTAACTGCTTCCACAGTCATAATCCTGTCAAAAGCAATGCATAGCAATCTACGTCCCTGGTGAATAGCATGCAGAGCCTGACCTAAAGTTCCATCTGACTGTGCACACACATTATTAATGTATAACGTTGTCGCAAATTCACAAAGTAAGTCTGTGTTTTTACACAAACTTGTGAAGAAAGCAAAACTGGCAAAAACATACATTTGCTGCAATGTTTGTGCAAACTAAGTTTAGTTTGTGGGCATGAGCGTGAATAGTGTGATTTCACCAAAATCTGTACCTGACCTCACTGCCCACTCACGCAGCTTCATCATTATAGGTTATAGGCCATCCCCATCATAGGCTAGGCAGTCCAGTTAATTGGCAGGACTGTACCTCTCAGTTCCTCTAATCATCACTAGTAGTGATAGCCTCTGCATTCCTGTCTGAGTTCATATATAATACATGTATATATGAATATATCATTAAATCTTTCTTCAGCAAGTGCTCCAAATTGGCTCCTTCCAGAATTGCTATGTAGGCCTTGCTGCAAGAATTCCAACTATGCTTACTTGCTAACTTCACAGCCGCTTGAAATTCCCACTGAAGTCGACCAGCTTGCAGACAAGAGAACAGCCGTGCACACTCTTAGAGTTCATTTATGCTTTTCGCAGAAGGTGCGGTGTCCCTGCCATCAATGCCGACATGACACAATTGTGGTCTGGGCAACCGTGTGTGTAGGGTCCATGCAGGGTCTGCTTTACTGACTTTTTTTTTTTAATCAAGGGACGCCAACCTTTCCTGGTCTGCAGAACCAAGTACATTTCACCGTTGCATTAAAACCTTGCAACAACCTTACAATTACCAAGGAACTAAGAAAAACAGCTTTAGTTTTAGTTTGACCATGTATTTTTAGTTTATTCAATGGGGTTTGAAAGAGTTTCATAAGCTAAAGGGTAGTGAAGTATGTCTCAATCCATAGAGAACCATGTAATACTTAAAAGAAGGCTCCACCATTTTTCAGCCTTATCTCCATCAACCAGTCCTCACTAGTAGAGGCTGTTAGATGGTACTGGTTTTATACTCGTTCTGTGTCAGAGAAAAGCTGCTTGAAGTACTTCACATAAAACAAGACAGGATACAAATATGCAATTCAGAATCAAGCACACATAATATTCTCGACACATTACTCAAAGAGCATGTTTGTTATGGACAGCTCCCCATGCTGCACCAGAAGGAGAACGTCAGTAGGCTTTAAACGTGGTAGGGGTAATAGTGCCATAAAATTGCAGGTGACACACAGATGCTTCAGCTTCTGAAGTAGGTTAGTCCACTTTTGGCACTTCCTAAAGACGTTAGCTGTGTTGTAACGGTTGAGAATTGTAGTAATATAGTAGTCATTTATAAGTTATATTCGGTAGTGAAGTACTGGCAAACTTAATAGGAATCCCGAGTGTCAACTTCATATAGATTCTGGAGATGTCTATATTGTGTTAGAGAATTTTCCCATGTAAAAACTCCATCCATGAATTTAGACATTAGTGACACTTTAATTGTCCATCTAAGTGGGAAAAGCTTGCTAGTGGTCTCCAGGCTGATAATAATAGACGTCATACTGCTTCAACAAACAACAAATTCTTCTTTTTTTATCTGTTTTGAGAGGAGAACATTCTTCTCCAATTAATCTGCAACCGGAGCCTCTTTCTCCACTATCTTTTGTACTCTCTTTCGTCTCTTCAGCTTCTCTGCATGGTGTCGGCAGCTAGCTGCCTGGGCAAGGAGGCAGGATTGCTAAAAGGTGGATGCTGTATGATATATTTTTGGGAGGAGGACAAAGTTCAGCCAGATCTGTACTCACACTTCTTCAATCTTCTTCTTCTACTTCTGTTACAATGGGGTTTTTCATGGTACCTTGTTTAAAAGAATGGTAGCATGGTAAAAAGGTAATGGATTTGAAAGCATGCCCTTCCCCTGCTTCTTTTCGTCTCTTCCAAATCCAAAATCCAGCATATGGACTTCAAACAGAGAACAAACACAATGTAGATGGTTCCTCTTTTGGGAACGGCAGCGAGTCGCTAAATTGAAAAGTTGAGTGGAGTCTCGGTAAAGTGGCTGAGACTGCTGCAGATCCCGGTGCCTGAATACAAATTGGCTCAGACAGATATGAAAAGAGCACTGTCTAGGCTCTTCTAGGCCATGGACCCAGGTGTCTGTGTGTGTGTGTGTGTGTGTGTGTGTGTGTGTGTGTGTGTGACAGCACGGTATATGAATGTGCACGAGGGAGATTAGGGAGATTCTTCCACACCATCATGTGTCGAGCTGTGCCAAGGTTATGATAGATGGCTCACGGTAGGCGATCGTAATTTCATCATTTGTTTCCAGGCATCAACAATCACCTTCAGAGTCCTCTCCTCATCCCGTATATCGTTGACACTGGGCTGGTGTGTTCACTGTGTGACTCTGAGTTGTGTGGTGTTGAGGTTTGTGTATACGTTGAGCATAGTTGATCTTATCTTGTGGAGAAGATGATGGTGTGTCTGTGAAGGGGTAGTAGTGTCTTAAAGGATCTACATACTGCATCATGAAACAGCTCAATTTGTCATTTTATCGTCAATACTAATCTAGTGGGGGGCAGCAATCATGGTGTGTGCCTGTGTGTGTGTGTGTGTGTGTGTGTGTGTTATCAGTGTTGCTGTGTTTGTGTATGCATGGCCACGTCTATGTTTGCAGGCGTGTGTATATGAATGTGTTGTTGGGGATGAATCACATTTCATTAATCACTCAAGGTTAGGTAGATAGTCGTGGAGGAGAGGAAGCCAATTGGAGAGATGAAAGCGGAGGGGTTTGGAGACAAAATATCTCTCTTTCCAGGTATTTATATTGATTTTTTTTCTTTTCACTGCTGGCTCTGTTTTTTTGGTCCGTCTGCCACCGGTATCAGGAATTTGACATGATTCCGCTTGACACCTCATCAGTCTCAGCACCGGTGCTTCACCGCTCTCCTCCCTCATCATTTACATTGCCCCCCCACCCACCTCACGCCCGTAGAAACTAACATTAATGGGTATATGCGAGGGCAACGGGCCTTTCATCATTTATTGCCTAAATGAGTATTGATGTGACTGCTGATACAGCTCTCTATTAAGATGAATCCCCCCCACCCCCACCCCTCTGCTCTCCCAGGACCCCTATATTGACATAGGACCTATTACTGAGGGTAATACTTTCAGTATTGACAAGTTCACCGTTAACGTTATTTGAATTGAATGAACCTGTGGTGGAGCTCGAGAGGGCAGCCGGCGGATATTAAAGCCCTGGCTGTGGATCAACATATTTGTTAGGCTTGGGGAGTAATGTCTGTCCCCCTATAGAGGAAAGTGACCTGAGGCCAGAGAGTTTGGCCGAGGCAATAAGGCAGAAAACCTAATATGGTGGCACGGGGCTGTCCCACTGGGCCGACCTCCCTCCCTCCAAACAGCAAAGGTAGGCATCTCACTCTTTGTGTATTTCTCTTATCCTTCCACCTCTGTATCTCTCTCTCTCTCTCTCTCTCTCTCTCTCTCCTGTTTCTTACATGAGGCTTACACACCCACTGATGCATACTCGCTCGGCCAAGCATAGACACTGAATCACAGTCACACACACACACACACACACACACACACACATACATAAAGTGATAAGCTGTGAGTTCTGTCTAGCTGTGACCCTAACCTCATTGCAGAGTTTATTGGGCAGCTTCACTGGAGAAGTAACCTCATTTTGCCTGGAGGACTACAGAGTCAGCTATTTGTTTGGCTGCTTGCACACTTTCATCCACGCCTTTCTCCTCCCACTGTCGCGAAACTCCCCCGCCCCACCCCCCTATAGACGGTTTTGTAGCTGCCTGCGCACAGAGGGATATGGTTCAAAAGCTTTAGGCAAAGGAATAACATTGTCAACTTTCTGCTGAATTGCAGAGGCAATGTCCACACACAGCACAGCCATCTCCATTGATAGTGTGGAATTGGCCGCACTCGCGAACAGGTAAAAGCCAATTGCAGCAGGGCCTCTGAAATGACCATGGACTGAGGAAAAGGAGAGAATGAAGAAACAGCAGAAACTCTATGATTCCTTCATAGTAAATGAGCTGAAAGAGCCAAACAACCTTGCACCATCCTCACTTTTGTTTTTACCTGATTGTTTTTACCTGATCTGGTCGTTTTTTCTTCTCCCTCATTCTTTCTCTTTTTCTCTCCTGCCACAGTGCATCTGAGTGCACAGCCAGGTCCACTGACAGAGCCTGTCCTTATTATTCATGTCCAGACATGAACAGACTTTCCAACAGAGGGAGAATTACTTGCTTATTTCCATACTTCTCCTTTCCATAGCTCCCGATCCTGCACGGCTGACTGCACAATGACCTCCCGGGCCCCCTTCGGTGGGCCACAAGTCCATCACCTCATCCCACTCGCTCTATCCGCCCTGTTCGCGCATCCCGGGTGCCATCATACTTGATATGGGGAATGAACAGGCGTGTTCATTCAAGAGAGCTTGCTCGGGTAACGCGCACAACAAAAGAAGCCGGTGCCCACTGCAGATGCATTATACATCAGCTGTGGGTGACTGGCTGCTCGTCATGGGAATATACTTTATGTTCTCCCCCTCTATCTGTCTCTTTTACTCTCTACTCCTTTCTCTCTCCCTCTTTCTGTCCCTCCTTCTCACTTTCTCTCTTGTTCTCACTTTTTCATGTCCCCCCAACTCGGAAAAATGGACATTGAATCATGGCACAGTACATTCTGGAGTGTGTGTTGTCACTAGCTTCAGCAGTAGCGGCGACATGATAAAAACTTCCACTGCACTAAATTAGTGATTATATTTTCATCTAGATTTTGGGTGGGTGGGGGGGGCATGTGAGTGACTATAAAGTACCTCTTGAGGCACACAATGGCCTCATCCATCTTCTTTGCTTTCCTTTCAGGTCTGATTAAATGAGTGTGATGGATCTCACCATCATTAGGGAGACTGAGGGCTGGCGGATGGGAGCCACCACAAATCAGCTTTATGGGGGAAGCGCACGGAGTGGCATTGACAGCTTTACAGCTCCCGCGATATTAATGGAGTGGACCATTTCTACATAGCAGGGGCCGCTCCATCCCTTTCCAAGATCAGATGTATGGTTACCAAGGCTCATAATAGATCTCTGGGACCCCAAGGTACGATTCTCCAACAGTGCTCTGTACTTTACTCAGCACAACCCAAGGGAGTGGGAGTTACTCTCTGAATTCCTGTCTCTCTTCCTGAATTTCCTGTTTGTTTGCTGTTTGTTTCCCTACACATGTTCCTCAGAACTCCCAACACCCTGCTGCTCCTGAATGGCACTAATGAGAGTATGCTTCAGCGGTAGTGTGAAATGGTGAGCTGCAGTAAACAGCAAAAAAATAAATAAATAAAGAGTCCGTATCTTCTCTGCTGCAGCATGTGAAAACAGCACCATGAGGGGTCATCATGAGTGTCAACTCATCCCAGATGGCGCTCCCTCCGTGCAGTCTCGCTCACCACAGTGTGTGTGTGTCTTTACTTTTGTACAGTTGGTGTTGGCTGTTTTGATGATCAAACATGTAGGGGCTCTCATATGCTCGTCGCTCAGCGGGGGGGAAAAAAAAACTTTTGTTCAAGAGCAAGAACAAGATAGTCAGTCGATCAGTCCCGCACCCTGAGAATTTCACTCCCAGTTATTCACTATGTTCAAGTTCAAGTTCTCTCTCTGTTTAATTCAACAAGAGTAAGAGCAGGGTGCTATTACTGCTCTACCGCGATAAGTGGTCCCCATCTAGCTAGGGTGACTGGCATTAAAAATGTACTCTATACTACCCTCACAGTAATGTCAGCTGCATTGGGAGAAAAAAAAGAAATTAAAAAACTCCACTTTTTACATATCTGATTGAAAGTTGCCGAATGGATGATTTTTCTGAACGCGTTTCACACTTTCAGAAGCTTTTATCTCCCAACTTTGCCACAAGTCGACACTCACTCGCATGGCAATGATGTCATATCTGCTCTGAGTCACTATCTTGCCTCATTTTGATATAAACGTCAAGTCTTATCCACGTGCAAATTCCCACAATCGGTATTGAAAGCGAACACTGAAGATGAATCATTATCTTTCCTTATTTAGCAGCATGAAGGTCAGATAGCTGAAATGTGATAGACCTGTTTTCGTGTACACTTTCCAGAACCGAGAGGTGTTTGTCGGTGCTGAAACACATATACACAGGTGTTTTGGTAGAATGATCACATGGCCAGATATTAACCTTTGCCTTAAATGATTTCCTCCTACTTTTTACCTCAGTTATCACATCATCACGCACCCCTCTTAAGATAGAGCTGCTAATTGGACGGTAGGAATTTAGCTGACTATTTATTTAGCTCTACATCAGAAATGCTGACAAAAGAAACAACTAACTAGTCATTTATAACCCTCATTAACACACTTCATATCAAATTCTCTCAAAATATCACTGCCCTAGCTGCACCGTCTTCACTAAGCATGCTGATATATATATATATATATACACAGTGAAGAATAGTTCATCATTAGCAATAGAAATGGAGGTAGCAGAAGAACTATGACATGTTCGCCACACCTGGAGTGGAGGTCACCTTTCCTGGGGAAAATGGGCATTACAGCTGCAGTAAATTCAGGAAGATTGCTCTCAAGTGAGTGAAGCCGGGGGAAAACAATATTAGAGCAGCAGAAAAAGAAAAAGAAAAGTAAGCCAATAGGAGACGCAGCGGGGGTGCCGGGCTCTTGCTTTCAGAAATGAGTTATATCCAAAGCACAGGCACAAACTGAATACAGAGTAGGACACACAAGCACCACGCTAGCACTGCTCTGCTTCCCACAATGTGCAGTGTTCCCTGGGTCAATGTTTATTTCTGTTTGTGTGTGTGTGTGTGTGTGTGTGCGTGTGTGTGTGCGTGCTCCTTTGATGTGTGTGAATCGCAAGACAATGTCTCTGCGTGAAACCTCTCTAGTAGGATTTGCCTAGTGTGAAAATCCATCCGCTCAACGTGAGTTAACATTTTACCCCTTAATGTCCTGAGAGGTTTGCGCCAGAAATACCAAACAGCCTAGAGAATGTGTCCTTGACGGCATTTGTGGCATTGTTTCTTCATGATGGTGTGTGTTTCCATTGTGGGTTTTTTTTAAAACCTTTGTATATTCTGACTGACAGACTACAGTGAGCAATTTTAATAGTTTGGAATAGTCATTAAAAGAAAAGTCTATGAAAAGCATGGTAATGTCACATGATTTCATATCCCAGGCTAAATATAGTGGATCAAGGAACTCACTCTGAAAACCACCCACATAATCTGAGTGGCTATAAATAACTATATGGCTTAACATAATGTTGAAGAGTGAGAAAATACTAGCAGAGCAGGGAAATTGTAGTTGGCTGAAATAGTGACTGAACAGTCAACGGGTCAAAGTTCAAGTCATGAACCCGTGATTCTAATTTATGAAGCTAAAATGGACAAACACGTCTATATACGTTGAGTTAGTGATGCATGTTTGAATCTAATACATGTTGTTAGCTACCCCTATAGCTCCAATGCTTGCATGAGAGAGTAAATCTGTGGTTGATGTGTGTTTTCTTCCCTAACGAACATTACTGACACTTGCTTCTTCTTGTAAATGAAGGAAAATTGGATTTATTGTTCCACGTTTCCATTGGCAACATGAAAGCGTGTGTTCAGAAATCACCGAACACACACTTGTGCTACACAGCTATATTTCTCTCAGATGAGTCTCATTGGATCGTCTCCATTAAGGCTCATACATCATCATCTCATTTATAGCTGTTATTTTCTCCTTAGGAGGTTTTAGCAGAAACATGAGATGAGCACACAATGATACGTAAAGGGAGACGTTACCCTTTTTATAACTCCTGTGCAGGGTTAATTAGGCAAACGATGAAATAGTTTTATAGATACAGATTTACAGGAAAACTTTGAAAATAATACAAAAGTAAAAAGAGAACAAAGAAATGTAATTGGGACGAAATTGGACAGTGGAGTAATTAGTCAGGAATCAGCAAGAATCTAGTGAATTCAATCAAAAGATGTTGCTTCAGTATGACTATCACCTCTTACACAACCTATTTTGTGTCTTATTTCGGCTCTGGTGCTTTCTTACGGGTCCTCTATATTAACCCCAGTCTAAACTGAATAGAAGAGTTTTCCTGGAGAACTTGTAAAGCCACTAGAGTAGGACATCCCCCTGGTATTTCTGCTGCAGTGGATTTTGAAGTGAACTAAGACGGAGGCTGTCACCAGTAAGGGTATTAGCAGAATGTGATTTGGTATTTTCAGCTCTATGGGCCCCTGCACTGTTATCTGGCACTGGAACAGAAGACTTTTGGCTGTCATTTTGCATGGCATCAGCAGAGACACTGAGCAGATAGTGTCAGCACTGGGAGATCACAGGTAAAAAGGGCTCCTAGGGAGCTGGTAATAAGACAGCATCAGAGACGCAGAAAAATACAGGCCGCCAGCTAGAATTTATCTGCACTGTCACCAGCCCACTATCTAGACTCATGACAACATCAAGGAAAACAGAGTTTTGTAACAGCCCTATATTTCTGACGCCGAGGAACCAATAATACAGGTTTAAACCTCCCATCCAGGTTCTGTAATTACTACAGGTATTGCACTCAGACATCTTTTGCACAGTGCTCTTATATGGAGGCATGGACTATTGTTCCTTGTGTTACAAAACAAGCTGTCCTTGGATTGTGTTCCCTGTACAGAACAATAACAGACAGAATTTGACAGCTAATTGGTTAAAGAATGGAGAAGAAGGTGAATGATGTGAAACAGAAGGTAAAGAATAACTGAGGTAAAAAAGCAAAAGAAGCAAAAAAGAGATCAAGGAAAGTGACAAGGAATGAAGAGCAAAAAAAACAAAACAATAGGGGAGAAAGTGCTGGAATGTATTTAATGTGCATTGAATTTCCCTGGCTTGTATTTTTTTTTAGAACCACAAGACGTTTCTACCAAATGCAGCAGGTCATCCAATTTGCAGTGTTTTCTTCCAAGGGAGTGTCACAGGAATTGTTTCACAGTAGCTTCAGTCAATCACGGGACAATGTTTGATGACATCATTTGAGCAACAACCAGCAACATGCATTGGAAAGACCACACACTCTACTAGGAATAAAGATAGATTGTGAGATGTGTCTCTGATTTAAAGAACGATCTAGACTGCAACAAGCTCGCTGTTTGTCGTTAGCCGTCCTAGTTGTTTGTGCATGAGATTCCTTTTTGCTTACAGTTTTATCAAGTCAGATATCTCCCCATGCTGGCCTGTGGCTCTTGACAGACTGAACCTTGTTTGTTTGACTGCAGAAATGTCAGAGAGAAAACACCCAAATGTCACTGCTAGACGGCAATCTCACCCCATATTCTCTCTCTCTCTCTCTCTCTCTCTCTCTCTTACACAAACACACAGACGGATTTCATATTTATACTGAAGTCATCCCAGGGCCGCTCCCTTGAGGAAGGCAGACATGTTTTTTAATCCACCTGCTAAGGGGAAATCAATAGTGCTTTGCTCTCCCACTCTGGGAAAGGTTGTGGTCTCATTTGTCCAGTATACACAACTGAATGATTTCATGGTCTTAATCCAAATATCACAGTTAACAGCAGATGTATGGAATGAAATCCACACCACAAGTCCAAAGCTTGAAGCTAACTTTTGAAAGGTTAAGTTTTGAAAGCTTGAAATCAGTTGTGAATGTTAGTTCGTGTTTGAGGTCCCTCGGTTGTGAGAAAAGTTCAAACATTTGAAATACAGAAATCGGTCTTTGTAATTCCGGTTTGAATACTTGAATACTTGAATACAAGAACATGATGATATGTCAGAATTTGTTAGCGGCAGGTAGTTGGAGTTGTTAACTGTGGCAAACCGATGCTAGGTAATTCTAGGGAGGAACACGGAGCAGGCTGTGTGTGTGATCACATAGATCATCGCACATCACTTCCTTTCCAAGGAAACATCAAGGACAAACCGACAAAACCTGAAGTTACAAACTGCTCCCCCGAGAGAACGCTGACAGAAATCCCAGGCTCTCTTGGAAATGAAGCGCTGGAGCTTTGTGAAGAGAGTGCTGTAGCTGTACATATTCACAAGTATTGACAAAGACAGATTTTTGTATTTCAAGTTTCACGATGTTATAATGAATGAGTAGAAATTAATTCCCGTAAAAACTTCAAAACCGAACTTCAAACTTTCAAAAGTAGTTTGAAGCTTTCATAACTTTGAGTCGGGCGTGGATTTCATTCCATACCGACAGGAACCATGGGGTTGTGGGAACAATGTTGAGTTCAGTAGTGTGTGTGTGTGTGTATGTGTGCATGTTATTCTGCCATTGCCGCAGTACCTGTCACACTGCAGTATTCTGTCTGTCACTATCTGACTCTCTCCCCTCTTTACCCCTGTCTGTTTTTCTCTCTGCTGTATAACATCCATCTGTTCGTCCTGCATTAGATCATTCACCCGGTCTGTAAACTCTGACGTGTGTGTAAGTACAGTTGAGGTGTATGCAACGGGGACGTGGAGGTCGGGGGGGGTGCGGGGTTGGGGTGGTGCCGAGGCATGTACATGTGCGCCGTCGGCGATGCGAATCATGGAAGTTAATGCTTTATTGCACTCTCTCTCTCTCTCTCTCTCTCTCTCTCTGCATTTGTTTGTGTGTGTGCATGTGCAGTGTGTATGCGCGCTGCACTCACGTTAGACAGCTGTGTAAATGAAGAGATATGAGACTGGGATGATGCTTTGATGCTGGTGATTCATTTTCATGAAGAGAAGCCAGTCCCTCTCTCAAAGTCACTGAATGAGGGAACTTGCAATGCAGTGTGTGTTTCCAACACGCGGCAGGACTTTCAGCCCCCGTCGATTGGTGTGTTGGACACGTTATGATCTGTGATATGTGTCTTAGGAAACGCTTGATTCTACGGTGCACGTGCCGGCAATGTTTGTGATCAATACAATTTCTTCCCGCGACATGAACAGTCGATGCCTGGAGTTGAACGACAGGTCAGTTGCCACACGCCTTCAAATTGAATTCCTTCAGAGTGATTATTCTTGAAAGGCCTCTGCAGTTAAAGAGGTTGACGCCGTTAGTGACTTGAAACAGGTCTGGGAGTCATTTAGTCACGCTGGAGCCATCCACACTGGACCAGTGGATCATGTCTAGGACTTGGATGACCTCACAGGGTAGCTTGAGGCCATACGCGCTCTGTATGGCTGTGTGTTTCTGAGGCGGTTTATTTAGTGCCGCAGCCGAGAGTCGAGATGTATGTGGTCAAATGAGGCCTGGGGGTAAAGACAGAGATCGCCGTGTTCAATCTCCTAGACAGACATCGATTTTTCTCCTTTCAAATCTCCCCATGGTTGCCCGTAATGTTTCAGTCATCTCTCTCTCTCTCTCTCTCTCTCTCTCTCTCTCTCTCTCTCTCTCTCTCTCTCCCTCTCCCTCTCCCTCCCCTCCTTGTCTTTTCTGGAGCTGCCGCCAATCTGGCTGCCTGGCGTGAGATGAGAGTCATTTTCATTTTCATTTTCATTTATTTATTTTTTTTGATGCTATTCCATTAAATCAGAAACAGTCTAAAGTTTTAGCGACGCTCATTCTTGCACGACTCACTTCCCCACAGCGGCACCAGTCAGTCAGCGTGTGTGTGTGTGTGTGTGTGTGTGTGTGTGTTTTGGCTGCCTGCAATCGTCTTCAGTTCTACACACACTTAGCCTTGTGGTTTGATCTAAGGAAGTCAAGGACAGCTAGAGGAGGACAAGGACAACACTGTAGGGTGCCAAAAGCTCTGGTGTTTCTCCGAAGGCCCCGTACGACCCAACATAACCTTTCTCTTCCTTTTTTTCTGTCCATCTGCCTGGTTGCATTCTGTCCAACATCAAAGGAATTTTCCTCTCTCTCTTCCTATTTCCTTCCTTTGTCATGTACCTCTCTCTCTCAGTCACTTACTCTCCAAATGAGCAGCTAAAATGAAACGCGAGCCTATTCATCCTCTAGCTCGTATGCATTGCGTAACAGGAAATAAAAGGTAATCATTGATTATGCCTCTGTATATCTCATCGATCTTCGTGCATTGCGGGAACGCCGTACCAGGAATATACCCAAAGCATGTTTGACTCCGTCGTCGCTAAGATGAGGAGATTCCCTCAGGAATAACACACCAGCTGTTTTCCTTCAGATCGCTCTTGATCCCTCTAACATCTCGCCTCCTCACGCTTCCCTCTCTCTCTCTCTCTCTCCTTGGGAACAGCGATAATCCCCAGTACACCACCGCCGCCTGTGTTGTGGATTATAATTAGAAACAGTTTAAATGAACTCGTATCTCTACGCTGAAGTGGACTGCTGGGCTTTACCTGAGAAGGTTTTGGAGTGGGGGGGCGGGTAATTTGAGGAGCGGCTCTGCTGAAGATTATGGATCGAGCCAAGTTGCTTTAATTTGAACGGCAGCCGGGCAAGCCTGTCGTAATTAAGACGAGGAGCAGAACGACACGCAGGACGGTGTTGTACCCTGTTTTATCCAAAGCACTTTACAACATACGCCTCTCATTCACCCACACACACACACACCAATGGCAGTGAGCTACCATGCAAAGGTGCTGGCCTGACCATCGGGAGCAATTTGGGGTTCAATGTCTTGTCCACACTTCGACATGTGGACTGGAGGAGCTGGGGGATCAAACCGCCGACCTTGTGATCGGTGGACAACCTGCTCTACCACTGAGCCACAGCCGCCCCACAACTTGTATCGCTCTCTCCAGGGAGAACCCAGTCAGACCAGAAACAGACCAACACAACTCCCTGGTCTTTTCACTCGTGTCATCATTGGGTCAATGGAGTGTATAGAGCGACAAGTACAGTGAGAACCGTGGCTGTCCGGGGGCGTGGTCAGTGCTTCATGTGTGTTTTTCCTCTTTAATAACACGTCTCTCTGGACTGTCTTATGTGTGTGTGTGTGTGTGTGTGTGTGTGTGTGTGTGTGTCTGTTTGACTGAGTAAGAGTGCCTGTGTAAATAAGAGGTCAGCGTTTGCTTTTATATAGGTCACGCGGAGGCGGCTCCTCAGTTTTCTCATACGGGGTATCATTTATTTATGGCGTTTAATGTGTTGCCTTTGATTTATAAATGCAAATGCAGAACATCAGCTGGTCCGGCCCTCTACGCAGGAAGTGGACGGGGAGTGGCAAATGAGTGAGAGTCTTCATGAGTCCACACACACCAGCTGCATCTCAGGGAACAGAGCAACTTTTGAAGACGGACAGACTTCCTTGAACTTCCTCGAGGTAACGGGGCAATACGCTGTTAGTCACCCCCAGGGTCCCAGAGCAGCACCAAAAGGTTATGGGGTTATTACTCAATGAGGTTTCAGGAGTTTTATTTTTTTTTTTTTTCTGCTGTGAAAAATACAAGGTTTTTGTTTTTACACCCCGGGCTGTACTGGTTTTTTTTTTTTATCATATCCCGCTGGCTCTTGTTGCTCACCTGTATTCCTGGTTTCACCATGCCAGTTGTAGTTGAGGCTGATGCAACTGCCTTCTCCACAGATTGTGTCAAAGTATGTCTTGAGGCGAGATATCATGAGCCTCCATCCTCTCTTTATACGATACGGTCTGCTGTATACTGCATACTTTTCAACTCTAAACTTTAGAGTGGCTTGTGTGAACTTTAGGAAACTCCAGGAAATGCCAAGTGCACAAGAGGCGCCGTTCCATACATTGTACGTCTATGGTTACAGCCTCTCCGGTGACAATTCAACATGCTGGATTGGTGTGTGTGTGTGTGTGTGTGTGTGTGTGTGTGTGTGTAAAGCTCCTTATAGTATGATTGTATCATCCCAAAACATGTATTTACTGTAGATGACAGGCATCCTTTTGATCATTGGCTCATTCTGTTGTCCGACTTACTATGACCGATGGGAGGAGAAGATGTTGTCATGATCACTATTTGCGAACTTCTCTCATTGGTAGATTTTAGTAGTTTGCTACTTTGCAGCTCTCCCAAGCCCAATTCCCCCCCCCCCCACCCCTTCCTCCAAATGTCAGAGAAAGCCTGCCTGCCGCATGGCGCTGCCTCTTGGGTAGCGTTTGTGTTTTTCATCTAAAACTAATAATAACGAGGCAGGCCCTTGGAGGCGCCTTGTAATTTTTCTTCCCTTTTTTTCCCCTTTTTCACAGATCACTACGTTTCTTTTTTTATACCACTGCACATAAAAACCCTATTATAGGCCAGTCAGGGAGTAATGCCTACTCTAATTTTCACTTTGATAGTGATTTTATTTCAGTTTTATGTCATGTTATTTGCTACAAAGATTTTGTTATTCAAGAACCTGTGAAAACTAGGGCTGTTACCTGACAGGAGAGTTGAAATCCTCAACACTGCTGTTAAACAAAAGCATGTCTGTGTGAAAGTTTGATGTTGAAAGTTGGTTTAACCTCGTTTTTTAAACTCCGGATCTCACTCAAACTGACAAACAGGCTTATTTTTGGTTGCCAATTTCAGCCTTTGCTTCTAAATCTTTTTACTCATTTTTAATAGTATTTTATTTGTTGCCTCGTTGTTAATATTGGCAATTTCCACAAGAATATTTGACAATGAAATGGGGAATATCTATCAGATATGTACAATCTAGATCTATTTCTTGGTATGAGCATCAGTAAACAGTAGTGAGTGGTCAAGTCACTTCAAGTGTCATATAGCATTACTGATATATTTGACACTTGACACTTGATTTGTTGGACCCTGTAGAACGCACCAGGAGTGGCAATAGGTTTTCATTATTATAGATATTGATTTCTCAAGTCCATTTTATATTATTAACTGCATTGCCCCCACAATGGTTATTACCTGGACCGCTGCAGTCAGCAAAATATTTTGACAAGTGACGAGATTGAGTGAGTGGAATTAGTCACTGATGGACAGACGTGAAAGAACTGCGAGCGAAAGTAAAACGGAGTTGATACGCTCTGTTTGCAATTTGTCTTTACTAGCAAGGTCCTCCGGATCATTTTCAGATTTGAGTGAAAATCAATGAACTCATTGTATATCAGGAGTCCATATATCTAAAGGAGCGATATTGGAAAAGCAATATTCTATCTATGTAGCAAAAGTCTCCTGCGTGATGCAGTTAGCAATGACAACAAAAGTAATGGTCCTCCGTACTTGGTCCCAATGGGTTTGGAGTAGGCCAACCACATGAATCAAATGCTATACTTGGTGCCCAGCCACTTCCTTGGAGTGTGAAGTACAGCCTCGCTTCATTACTCAAGGCTCATGACTTACATCCATTCGTTATCACAGGTTGATTATCGGAGGCGTTAATGATGCACGGAGCTTGATCCAACTTAAATATGATTGATTAAAGAAGCGGAAGGCCTGTGATCACCTAATTTCCTCATTATACACATGTGTTAAAACCAGTTAACATGTGTTAAAACCAGTTAACATGTGTTAAACCCCCGTAATGGAATTCTGTTTTTAGAGTCATACAAGCATGTGCAAGCAAGTGCTATGCAGTACATGCGCACTCTATGTGAAAGCTGATAGTGGATATGTGTTACTTTTTGGATGTGTGTACATGAATGAATGAACTTTATATGTCACATACACATACATGCAGTGAAATACTACACACCCCTGACTAGATATACACACAACATATCACCCCACACACGCACATGCATTTTCAGGTCAGCCATTGAATGGCGCGCCTGGAGCAGTTGGGTCGTCCTCACTCACCGCTAGGCCGACCTGCCGCCCCATATATGTTTGTACATATATGTTTGTTGACCTTTTCTATGCCGGCATGCATTTGATTGTATAGTAACGCATGTTTGTACGAGAGAGAGGACAGCAACTCACACATTTGTGTCTCTTCAGGTGTCAGCAGGAAACACGAGAGAGAAAAAGGAGAATGCAGAGTGGAGGGAGTAGACCTCAGTCCAGCTCATCTGTCTTCATTGTGGAAGATGGGAGAGGCAGGCCACCGGTCTAGCTAGCACCACAGACTGAAGAGAGAAGAGGGGTTATGTGGACAGCGATGGAAAAGGATAAAGAATAACACACACCTAGCCCTCATTATCCAGGCTGACCTAAACCTCCTACCGTCCTCTGATCTTTTTCTTGCTCTCATTCTTGCTGTTGTCCTCTCTCTCTCTCTCTCTCTCTCTCTCTCTCTCTCTCTCTCTCTCTCTCTCTCTCTCTCTCACCCGCACGTCTGCCTCAGACAAATCTGAGCTATCTGATGCAATAGGAAAACCTTTTAACGAAATTTTCCGTCTCTGCCTGCCATGCAGTTACACACTAATGGATCTATTTTCCAGCTAAGAGCATTCCTTACCTAAAGTCCTATACAGGATTAATAAAAGATTTATGTCTATCAGGCTTTAAATAGACTGATAGGTAGGTTTTTTACAGGATGTGAGTGCTTAAATATATCAAACTTTTCAAATGAAATAGTAGCAGTCCCTCACTGCCAAACAGAATTATATTCTATTAGCCGCTCATGAAGCCAAGACGTGCTCATAAAATGTTTACTTTACCTTTTGTTTCATGATCGTGAGTAGAGACTGATTTCTACATGTATCTTGTTACCCTGGAGTGGGTCGTGTCGCGGCGGGCCATTTACAGATACATTATATTGGCAAACAGAATTGGTAAGTGCTTCCTGGATTGGAAAAGACCTTGTTGCTCTTAATTTGGAAGTGGAAGTCTTCCAGGAAATGAAAGTAGGCTAACTTATGTTACATGCTTTTGTAATTCTTTCCTGTTTTAATGAAACGCTACTCAAAAGTGCTTAGGAAGCCAAGAGGACATACTCCTGTGACGATCCATAGTCCTTGCAGAATAGCGCTCTCATCTCATCGCTGTGGTGTCACCACATACAGGAGATACACTGATACACTTATATCTCCCAAACCTGGAGATAACTATCAAATCTCCGCTGGCACTTTTACACGCAATCGGCTCGCTGGTTTCTTGCCCAAAAAAAAGATTTTTGAAGGAAATTGAGCACAATTGGAGAGGTAAAAAAAAACATGTGATGACAGAAAGTGTCTGTGTGTCTCTTTAGTGGGTGCAGACTGTGGATGTGATCCCGGAGGAATGGCTTTGTGTTTTTGTGACTTCCTCTATCCCTGGCCATCTGTTGGTCTATTCCCCATCTCATCTATATGGATAACAAGACATGCATTAGACTCACTAATACTACAGGCCTCATATGGTGCGTGTACACTAACAAGGTGTTACAGATTGCAGGGTTATTCTTGGAGGAGGCTGTGCTCTCAGGATGAGGGGCATGCTGAGGACTGTGCCATAGGGGAGCTCGCTTCACCCTCTGAAATGAGGGATCATTACATGTAATCTTATGTGGGGGTTGTACATTACATTCACTTTACACTAAAAACATGTTTATCAAGCATCTATTAGTACATCAAACCTACACTCATTTCCTCAACCCCTTTTAAGGACCATCACCCAAGTTGTGAAAATGTGTGTGAAGCGGTAAAATTGATTATGTCTGATTTGCTACTAACAGTTAATCTATTGGGCCAACCATTTATAGATCTAAGGCTTCATCTCTTTTCCCACTCTCAACATCTGCAGATGAAAGTGGAGAAGACAGAGGAGCGGAACAGTGAAGAGGCAGGTTACGGTATAAGTGCTGGTCCAATCGAGGGATAGATAGATGGGGGGAATGAAGAGGTGGAGAGGGGTAGAAGATCCCTCAGAGGGATCGGTAAAACAGAATGATGGCCGGGAGATGTCCTCCCTCAGGATGAGCACTATGCTAAAATGGAAGATGTGAAGTGTTCCCGTCCTGAGGGAAAGGCTGTCCACATCCAGATGTTGAGAGAACAGTTGATGATTGATGCCTGGAGGGAATGTGGTCGTAAATGTGCAAACACACCCACACACACACTCAGGCAATGTGTGTGTGTGTGTGCATATGTGTTAGTCAGGGATTCTCACTAAATATTTCAAAGCCACCACGAAAGAAAACAAAGGGGAAAACGGATATCAAGAATCTGGAGCAGTATACTCCCGGAAGAGAAAGCGAAGAAGCCCCCCCCCACCCCCAACTCTCTCTCCCAGTTACAACAGAAATAAAAAATTGTTTGATCTCTGCCGCTCCTGCTTCTATTGTTCTGCGCTGTAAACCTCCACCCTCCAAACCACCACCCGCGCAGCACCGCGGAGCAGCCGACAAAAACAAAATAGGTGGAGGTAAATAAGCAGAGCAAATATGTTTACTCATGCAACCTGCAAAATTGTTGATCCCGCCGGAGACCCACCGCTGTTTTGTAGCGTTTTTATATACCTTCCCACTTTAATTAGCGCCTTTGGAGAACACCACCTAGCCGCACACCTGACTCTTATCTTCTCAGAGCCTTAGAAATGTACAGTAGCATGCTACTCCGCTTGCAGGTTCATATTTCTTCACTCTGATTATGATAATGGTTCAAACGGCAGCTGGAGACGTGCCGTTTAGACGCCGGGTTAGAAAGGAGCTACAGCTGGAGGAAGATCCGTATCTATCACACATGATGGAGCCATTTCGTCTAAATCAGCGATCCCCTGAAAAGTAGAACAGACTGATGAACAACACGCATCTGCTCCCCTGCCCTTGTTTTATCAGCACTGTAACAGCTGTCTGGTGTACAGCAGACTTTTTTTTTTGCTACAGAAAACCTTTTTGGTTATCTGCAGGCCATTTATCAGTCAGCGGCTAGGAGGGTGGGGGGGGGGGGTGATAATCTTTTGATGAAACCCATGTTGATTCAAGAGTGACGAACAATTCATCCGTATTGGCTGAATTATCGGAGCGCGGCTAACTAGTCACGATCTCCGCGATCAATTGCGACACCCCTGGGCTATTGAACACGTCTTTCGGACCGGTTTCTAAAGGGGGGGGTGGGGGTCGGGGACAACTGTGTTTGCTGTACCTCGCGGTGGCAAGGGAATCGATCCTTGACACCAGACATCCTTATCAGTTACTGTTCAAACACAAACACAAAAACATAGCCCGCCCCCAAAACACACACACACACACACACACACTCACAAAGTGTCCTCTGAGGGTTGTTTCCTTATCGCCACCCTGCATGAGCAGTCTCATTAACTACCATTGATTTCCCTTTTGAATAACCATATAAAGGTTTTCTGTCCATCCCTCCTCTCTCTACCTCTTACTCTCCCTCTACCTCTCTACCTTCTCTCTTCCCTTTTCTTCCTCAATCTGCTAAGCACCTCTTTTTCTGTCTCCCCCTCCCTCTCTCTCTCTCTCTCTCCGAAGGGATTCCTCCGTCGGTGTATGCTACAGCAGGTGAACTCTTGTTAATTGCTCGCAGCAGTTGGAGGTTATCGGGGCCGGCCGGCGGTGACGGTCTGAATCATCAGCTGCAGCCGAAACAAGGGCCAGGTTGAAAACACTTCAAACAGGAAAGAGGCTGCTGCTTGTTTAGGTGAGGGAGAGAGAGAAAGAGAGATAAGATGAGAGGTGGTTACAGGTTAGGGGTGAAAAGGCTGAGGCTAGGCTGATAGGTAAATAGCATGGAGGCAATAGGTTGTTGATTAGGTGCTGCAGATAGCGCTTTGCCCCCGAGCACGCCTCCGGCTGCCCTTTTCATGGTGACTGCATTTCCATAATGTCACTTTCTGATGATTCACTGCAGCTAACACACACACACACACAGACACATACACACACACACACTCTCCGTCACCCATAAACATCTGCATGGGACAGCACATCAATGAATGTATTGATTTTTTTTCCCCCACTGCTATGTTTTTACAGATGACCTTGTTGTTTTGGACAGATTTTCTGCAGAAAAGAACCATTCAAGGTTTTGTTTTTGTTTTTTTTTTATCTAAAATGCATGTTGTGTACGTGCAATATTTAGAGAGGAGAGGAGAAATAAACTGCACTGCATTGCTCCCTTAATGTATCACCACCTTGCGATGTTTCGAGCCACCGCGTCCAACGACAAATATCGCTTGATGTAGAACCTTAGAAATAGTTCGCAACTTTTGCACGTCGTTAAAAAAGAACAATATGGCCGTCCCAGAACCCTCTGGGGATCCGTCAGGTGACCTGCCTGCACCGATGTCTGATGAGGAGCGTGGTGGCTTGAAAACGTCACGACACGGGAATGCATTTGCAAGAGGGAGCAAAGCAGTGTAAGGACTTTTATTTCTCCTTCATTTTGACCTTGATCTGCCCGGCACCTGCACTTCAACACTTCTACTTCTACATATGTGTATTGTTATGCATGTGGGGATCCATGCATGCATATCAGCATGACACCATGAACTTAAGCCTCAATTTTAATAGTGAAGAATCCTCACTGAATGCCTCACTTAGTGTGTGTGTGTGTGTGTGTGTGTGTGTGTGTGTGTGTGTGTGTGTGTGTGTTTTGAATGCTTTGTCGGGAGAAGATAAAGTCGTCAATCATCCGGTGCAGCAAAATATTAGCATTCCCCTGGAATCAAAATATTTAGAATAAATATCCATAATAGCGGTTGTGAAGTGTGTGAGTTGGGAAAATAATGCACTGCAGTTTCTCTCTCTTGGTCTCTCGCTCACACACCCCTCTTTCCTCACCCGTCTCTAGCACGTCTCCACTTCTCATCCTCTACTTTATTGCCTGAAGGCACTCTAACTTTGGGTTCTGAGGTTATTACGCGTTCCTCCTTCTGAATTTTTTGGTGCGCCCTGCTTATGAATGGGGGGGGGGGGGGGGGGATGAGCGTATTCTACCTGCGTCAGCACAGGGATGGCATGGTGAGGAAGTATAGATTTTTTTTTTCCCGTAGCAGCGGTGCCGGTGTCGGCATTGGCGGCGGGCCCCGCACTCGTCTTCTTCCTCTCACCAATCAAGCGTGACGTGATTTAAGCCTCCCCCTGCAGCAGGTGAACTCCACGAGAACGGATTTATGAAAATGTTTAACTTTCTTTTTTTTCTTCTTTGAGTCTGCTCTGGGCTTCCTGTCCTCATTCAAAGCCAATCACCTGAAACACTCACCCTCTCTCTCTCTCTCTCTCTCTCTCTCTCTCTCCCTCTCTCTCTCTCTCTCTCTCTCTCTCTCAGTCTATATGTCCTCACTACTACTCCTTTTTTGCACACTGTCACTCTTTTGTCCTCCAAGCCTCCAAGCAATAGGGAAAATAGGGAAAACAAATCTTTCCTCTCAGCAGGGATTGCTAGAGGGATTTCTTTTTTTCATTCATGGTGGGTAATTCTTCCATGCTATGGTTGTGGAAGGCGATGCTGCTACATATCCAGCTGCTAAATTTTGCTTTCTTTTTGTGGCAAGCGTTGAAGCTTAAATGCTTACCCTGTGATTTTTGGATTTTGGACAACGTGTGCTCATGCTTTGAAAGAAACATATTGTCTCCTAATCTTTTCTGTAGAGCTGAGGAGAGAAACCGCCTGTCTTCTCCAGTATTTGTGGCAAAAGAGAAGCTGAGAGAGAGGGAGAGAAAGGTGGGAAGAGGGACAGATATGGTATTTGGCTGATGGGAGGCTAAGGGGTTGCATTACCTGAGGGACTGCAGCAAGGGAAGGGATGTCTTGGCGGCGGTGATTTTTTTCCCCCCCCTCTTGCTTGTCAGAGTTGTGGCGCTGCTATACATACCACTAGTTGTTTTGAGTCACTCAGAGACTGCAGAGGCGCCGGCAGGAGCCAGTAAGCCTTGGAATCAGCAATGATGGATGGCTATGCCTGTCCAAGAAGATGGGGGGTCACGGGGGTTCAGAGTGGTGATGGAGACACCTCCCTGCCTGGGCCCCGTGACTCTTTTAATTAACCTCTATGGGAAGACCAGTCTCTTCCTGTCGAGGTAATCACAGCCTGGGAAGTCCCTTCATTAGGACTTACCTGACCTCTGTGCGTCCACCAGCACCCCACCCCCCCCACCCCCATACCTCTCCTAACTCTGCCCTCCCTCCTCACTGCCATGCTGCAACTACCGCACAGGGAGCGGGGCGACAACAGCGAGAGAATCCACCAAATGATTTGAATTATGCCTCGCTGTTCATAGATTTTTCAATTTCCTCTTCCCGATTTCTATAGTCTTTCTCGTGTCGTGCTCACACACTTCACCCAACTCTTTTCTTTTTTTACTGTTGGTTTTCATTCCATTTCAATGCAATACAGCTTCAATGATCCAACCAAGAGGCAATTACAGTTTGATGGTGACTCAGGCAAGGTACCTTCCTTTCTACCTTTCCTCTTCCTCTCCTCGTCTGATCTCTGCTCTCACTTTAGACATGGTGGCCTCATTATATACAAACAGACAAGAAACATAAACATAAATAAAAAGTATCCTATTTTTCCTACTAGACTTCTAAGGGACAAACAGAGTCCTCGACACCCCTCAGGGGAGCCAACCCCCACCGAGTGATGTCCCAGAACGAGCAGATCAAACGCCTCTCCTCCAACTCCTCTCCTTTTTTCTATCTCTATTTTGGTCGCCTTCTTTCATGTTTGGGAACAGTAGCTTAAGTGGCTCTATTGGAGCTCTCTGATGGGCTCTCAAATGAAGCCTGTGTGAGTCAAGGAAATAAATTGGCTTGTTCGGGAGGCTGTGACTCCCGTGGCGCCCCCTGCTGTTACGTCTCTGATCTGTGCGGTCCCAGACTGATGAAGTGGGGCCAGGGTGTTTCTCAAAACACACTACACAAGGCTGGGGGGGGGGGGGTGTTAGGGGTTGAGAAAAGGGAATGGGATGAGTCACACAGCTTGCTGTGTTGGAAGATTTACATTTCATTTCAGTCAATTCTGGCTTTTTGGAGTTTTATACATGCAAAATGAACACTCTACATTTTATTTATTCACGATGGAAGGAATGGATAAATAGGAGGAGAGTGCATGGATCCACAACTCCACCCTGTGGACAGCATGCAGAAAATGGACATGTTTTTTGAAAACCCATAGCTCCAAGGATCTGACGTCCCTACACACCAGTACACACCTGGTCAGGCCCTTAATATTACAACTTATGATTGAGCTGCAAAGCTCACATTACTTTTCTATACTTTTACTAGAACATCTATTTCCCTATGGCAAGTTTCCCACCATACTTCTACTTCTTCTATACTAAAGACATGCCAAGTATGCTATATCAGTTTGGTTTGTTCTTGCATCAACAATTCACTTCTGAATTATTCATATTCGTCCACAATTCATATTTATCCATATCTTCTTCTTTCCCCCTGCAGCCTTGCAGAGTTCTTGAGTTTTCTGCTAGCTTATCTGCAAAGAGTTGGCTTACTGTGTGTGAGAGCGTGCATGTATGAGTATGTGTACAGTGTATGTGTTTTTTTTTTGCTTGCATTCATAGCTACTGTACTTGGGCCATAAGGTTAGAGAGACTGTTTTTGAAGCAGAGGACCTCGCATCTGCCAAAATATCCTCAGGAAGTCGTTCAATCCCTACAAGCACTAGGGGCATGTTCATTATCTCTTTGTGTGTGTGTGTGTGTGTGTGTGTGTGTGTGTGTGTGTGTGCGTGTGTGCGCGTGCGTATGTTTTCTTTGGCATACTCAGCACTATAGTAAAGTAAAGTAAAGTTTATAGAAACTTTAATGAAAACATTTGCTCATAAACCAATGCCCTATCCAAACTGAACTATTATTGTGGGCCCAGCTATGAAAATGTTCAGAATTACATGCCAGTCAAAGCTAATATTCCCTCCTCCTCTGCTCTCAACACTGATAACAGCTTACTTTGTAACAAGTGTGCCTTAAACCTCATTGTCATTCCCATAAATTATGTCTTTGAGGTTTTACAGTCTGGGCGTTGACTTAAGGTCTTAAAAGTTTACAACTAACTAAGGCAACTAAAGAGCTTATATTAATTTTATTCCTGTATTAGGCTTTGAGAAGACTGCTGATGGTAATGTTTTTTCTACATGCTGTATAATATATGAACCCTATGCACTCGTTTCCATATTCTCCTGTTCTCTGTCCCGTTGCAAAAAGCGTATAGTAATCCTATAATACATTTTAGAAGCATGCTATACAAATATTACAGCAAAACCCAAACGTCCCTGTAGGAATATTATAGAAATGGTGGTGATGGCATAGGAGATAAAAAAATAAAAATAAAAAAAAGTATAATAAGGTCACTATAAAGTCATTGAGTACCACATTTACACTATAAGTCCTTATAGGAATATTATAGGAATATTACAGTGATTTATCATTATGGTTATCTCGATTTCCACACCTGAAGCTCGCTCTTCTCAAAATGAAGTATCGTGTTTTCTATTGTAATCTGGTCTGATCTAGTCTAGTCATAATTTTGTTATTCCCCTCACAAACATAGTAGGCATCAAGCTAAAAGCACTTGTGTTTATTGGACACGAAAGCCGATTATGACCCAGGCCCGGAGGCAGGGCCGCAGAGGTGAAACAGCCATCTGATTGGACGCTGGCGTGTCAGGAAGTGTCAAGCAACCAATTGGAAGGCGGAGAGATTTATCACTGTCGTTGACCGTTACGACCTACCTGTAAACACGCTGCACTTCTTCTTTATGGAAATGTATTGAGTATTTTAAGTAAACTTTTTGGGGTTTTCTCACAAAATACCGGATGAACGGATCACGGTGTTGTGAACGGCAGGGGGTACCTAGTAGACTAGACGAAAGTAATTCTCGTCGGTTGTATGGAAGAAGTTCAGCACAGCTCGGACTGTGGGAATGACATTTGTTGCCAGTAATAGGATGGACTGCTTGAACCGGCGATGCCGTAAAGAGACTTTGTTCCACTCTGTCCTTCGGTCGGTGTTGCTCACGTCATGTTTGGTAAGCGGGCTACCGTTATTATTTGATGATAATTTTAAAACTTTGAGAAAAGGTTCACAACAGCCTTTGCCTCAACCACTCCGTGTCTTTATTTAGCCGTAACAACTAAGAGTTTTGACACTAGAAAGGCTTAATGATTTTTGGAATTATTAACTTACTATTTTAATTGTTTCCCTAAAAAGTCCAATGGTGGATTGAATTAAGATGCTTCCATGCCAGAGCATGATGCCAAACAGAGGCAAAACAGATTATGAATTGGCCACTGCATCTAGGCCTACTCATTTATTTGTGACAGACTGCACCAAATAATAAGAGGATAAATACTGAGTGTAGCAGATAATGAAGTAGAATTATAACTCCCTCTCAACAAAACACAATAGATCTAAACTTGACTCTGCAGATACAAACCTCACATAATTTGACTTGAGTTGGACTGAGTTGGGTAACATGCCACAACACCCTGAGATCTTGTTGTCCCATGCACTCACACCTCAAACCTCTCCCCCCCCCTCCCCTCCCCTCCCCCACTTCAAGCTCTTGGTCCTGTCCGTGTCCATGTACCCTGGGCTGTGGTCTATCGGGGTCCAGCTTCATTCCGCCTTCACGGGGAGCTACGCACCAGGCCACCACTCTGTCCTCCTCATCAACAGTCCCAACGAACAGGCGGCCAAGGACATCGGCAGGTAGTCGGTGTGGTCACCACAAGTTACAAATCCCCCACGTGCATTACACCGCTATATTGTATCAGAGCATGCTGTAATGCGCTGCACGGTTAACGCAGAATTGACTGAGATTATTGTTTTGAGGTATAATCATCAGTCATTTGTCACCAGGCAACTACAAATGCATCATTATTGCATCATTGGTGTAGTTCTGAGCAGATTAAATTCTCTGCTACGGATGTTCATTTTCAAAGTGTTCCAAAAAATGCTAACCAAACTCACTCGTTTTGGCATGGCTTGTGATTTGCGAAGGAGTTTTTGGACGAACACCAAAAAACAATTCAAAACCAGTCGGTCGTAAATTGTTATTTTCTGTGTGTAGATTAGAGATACAATATTGTCAGGCCTTAAATCAGCAGAGCACTGTATTTGCACTCCCCACTCCTCTGTTGGCATTTTAGCTGCATGTAAATGAGCTCTATCTATTTGCCATGTGTCACGAGAGAAAGTAGCCATGGAGCGGTTGCCAGATATGTAAATGGCCTCCCTCACAGCTACCGGTTTAAAGGAGGGGCACGGTGAAGCCGGTGATAAACTATAATACTGGCTGAACTATAACAGAAAGCAGTTTGTGATATAGTTTCCTAATTCTTTGTAGATAATTCTGCAATCCTCTTGAAGAGCACTCTAATAACAACCTCAGTTACCTACTGTCCCTCTCTCTCTCTCTCTCTCTCTCTCTCTCTTTCTCTCGCCTGTCCTGCCCATCTTACTTTCCATTCCCTGCCACCCCATCTTTTCACAGGGCAATCATGGAGAGGAGGATGGCGGCCAGTATTAACATTCTCCCCAGGACCTCCACCATGTAAGTCATGTTTGACCCCTAAGTCGATTGGCTCCCCCAACTGACACACAACCACAAAGATTGGCTTATGAATATGAATAGACATATGAATACACACACACACACACACACACATATAAATGTATACATACATATATAGAAATAGAAACAGCTTAGAAGCACAGAGGCAGTTTTTGCACCTGACACATGATAAGCCTGACAAACCACAGTCATGTCTCTGTGGTTTGTCAGGTTCCTGTCATAGAGCTGTGTAAGGCTTTACTGAAACTTTGTGTCCACATGCAGGTGGTTTTTACACCCACACCCCCACACTACTGACTTTTCTACTGCATACTGGTTGCCTAGAAAACCACAAATGAGGTGAAGGGGCTGCATTTAAATGCTTTCATCAGTTTTCCAATCACTAGAAAGTGAAAAGCAGTTACCCTTGAAAGTGGTCATATGTTTACATGCATGGATTAGCCACGCCTGTTAATGCATAATCGCAAAGGACTATGACACATTGGCTGTAGAGGATGGAGGGTAACTGAACAATGGGACAAGGAAATGCAATTTTAAACCTGTTAACCAGACAAAGGTTTAGCCTAAAACTACAGGATGCCACGGGATTAGTTTAGGGGTTGGGGGTGGTGTGTGAGTGAGTGTGTGTGTGTGTGTGTGTGTGTGTGTGTGCGCGCGTGCATGTGTGTGTTAGCTGATTCACTTCACTTAATTGATTCACTTAAACCTCCTCTCTTTTGTAATAAGTAATGTAATGAGAAATAGAAACAGCTTAAAAGCACCGAGGCAGTTTTTGCACCCGACACCTGATAAGCCTGACAGTGTCACATGATAAGCCCGACAATGTGGTTTTTGGCCAGCTGTCTGTGTCCGAAAGATTAGAAGGAAATACATGACATTGAAAGGCTCTGCACCACATGCTGGTGCTTTTTAGCCGCTATTGAATACAGTACATGTGAACAGTACAGTTCTCATATCTTGCGGTCTTTGGTTCTTTAGGTATTATTGGAAAGGTGAAGTCCAAGATGCAACAGAGTTTCTGATGGTAAGCTTGCTGAGAAAGCCCTTTGTCCTCAAGTTTTAATCAAAAAGTACTCAATGAGCTTGACTTTCCCGTAGTTTACTAGACGCAGGAACAGTAAACTGAAATGTCATTTCTGTTGTAGCTGGTGAAAACGAAGACCGCCACGATCCAGAAAGTCGTGGATTATGTGAGGTGGGATTATTTTGCTTTTTGTAATTAAATCAGTCACAACTTTGTCACATTACCCAGACAAAGTGAATTGTGTGTGTGTGTGTGTGTGTCCCTCCCAGGTCTGTCCACCCCTATTCAAACCCAGAGGTCCTCAGCTTCCCAGTGGAGGACGGCAGTCTGGCCTACATGAAGTGGATGGATGAAGCCATTCCAGATGACTGACACATCATTAAACCAAACCAGATATCAGCATGGACTGCAAATGAACCAGGGAATCAAGCCATGTCCATGGACTGTTGATTGAAGGCTTGGGATCGAAGGGCTCAGAAGGCACTCTATTGGATGGAGATCTTTGGTTCCTGTCCTTTAAAGAGCCACATTGTTGAACTCAGCTTTGTTGAACAATGCTAGTTAGTTCTGCTTTTTATTTATGTATTTATTTATTTTAAGATGACAATATCAGTGTCAGATTTCGGGGATGATAAAATAGACCAATGTTTAACTCAACACATTCCACTCGGCATCTACTTTCAGCTTTTACTGTAGTTATTATTTTGTTGCGGTACCGCAATGAAAATTCTTCAAAAGAACTTGCACCTTGCTCCCACTTAGTCCCGTTAATAAAATGAGGATAACGATGGCAGAGCAGCAACAAGGAAGCAGAAGGTTTGGTGCAAACCTTAATGTCGCAAACATTAGGTTTGCAGCAAAGGCCAAAGTATTTAGCTGAAAAAGCATCATTGTTTTTTTGCATCATGATCACTGATTGTGATTAAATTGCACCTCTCTTCTCCAGAGGGTACAAGGAACACAGACTAAGGCATCTAAGGGAAAGCACTCTAAAGCAGACAGGGCAGAGCAATCTATACATACATACAGTACGATAGATTACTGAACTACCATGCTGAGGCAGCGCTTTTCTCATAAAACGTGCACAGGTGTTGACATTGATTTTTTTTGGCTTGAATGATGTGGGTAGCCACAAAAATGACTTGTGTATGGTGTTTTGTGCAAGGTATTAAGTCTAAAAGGGCAATAGTATTGAGTTTCGGGCATTACTATATGTTACTTTATGCTATAGGTCAGTTCAGTCTGTCCTTATAGAAATGTACTCTTGCATAGCTTCAAATAAAAGCTGTACATCTCTATTGGGGATCAATTACCAAGTGGAAACAACTGTGACTGCCCTGGTTGATTTTCTGGCCATTAATATACCATTAATGTCCCACTGTTTCTCGTCTCTTTGTGTCCCCTCTTTTCTTTCTTTCCCTTTCCCTTGCTTTCTCTCTCTCTCTTCTGTGTCTCTCTCTTCTACTGCTTATGACTTATGATATGAAGTGTTTTTATTGTTCTGTCTAAATGTACTGCTGCTGTCCAGGCCAGGTTTCCTGTGGATAACACATCCTTGATCTCCACAGGACTAATCTGGCCAAATAAAGGCTAAATAAAATAACAAATCAAATCCAAACAAATTAATTCACTGGTTAATCAGCTCTAGACTACACACGGGAGCATCACAAAGTGTTGTTTCTGGTTTCCTGCTTTCACAAATATTGATTGGACTGACGACCACAGAAGTAACACGTTTTCCTAGAGTGTTATTTGCCTTTAAATATCATTGTTGTAATCTAAAATACCACCAATCTGCAAATTTTACCATGTCACATTTATGGTTATATACAGAGCTTGGCAGCTATATTGCTTACCTCACTGAAACTGAATGGAGCACTGGGCCTCAGTCTGCAGAAAGTGTTTCCAGCATGAGATCCCAACAAAGGAACTGCAGACATGGTTTAGTCGGCCGTTGTGTCTGTAGAGCCACCATAATCCTACCCACCAGGCCAGGACCATCTATTCTGCCAGGGCTGTGTGTGTGTCTGTCTGTCTATATGTGCATCTGTGCTCACATGTATGTGTGTGCACATGTGTACACTATGTTTGTACATGCCATGTGTGAGCACAGCATACATGCTTGTGTGTATGTGGGCATGTGGCACATATGCATAGTATGAGTGACCACTGACAACTGATTTGAAATAAATAGGGTTGCTGCAATTCTGCAGGTATTCTGCAATTCAACTAAAAGTTCACTAGAGGGTGGTGTTTCTGTACACATGAAACACACACCACTGTCAGAATCAGAAAATCAGAAACAGGTTTATTGCCAGATATGTTTTCACATACGAGGAAATTGTCTTGGTGATTGGTTTATAACAATAAACAATAAACATAGAAGAATAAGAACAAAGCAAGAATAAAAGCAAGTACTGTAGAGGCAAAGGTCAGGAATATGATATAAAATAGAGAAATTCACGCTAAAATATATTAAACGATATGAGAAATAAGAAAATAATAACAATAGAATAAAAATAATATTGTGCCATATACATGTGCAAGTGTATGTGCAAATTTGTGCGTTAATGTAATGCATATAAACAGGTGAGGATGATTTACGATTAACGTGTAGTGTCCATGGGGCGGGGGGGGGGGGGGTCCTTGTTAGCGGGGGAGGTTTTGGTCTTAATGCACCGCAGCCTCCCGCCAGAGGGGAGTGACTCAAAGAGTTTATGTCCAGGGTCCGAGAGGCGTACAGGTCCTGGAGAGATGGCAGATTGCAGCCAATCACCTTCTCAGCAGACCGAATGACACGCTGCAGTCTGCCCTTATCCTTGGCAGTGGCAGCAGCGTACCAGATGGTGATGGAGGAGGTGAGGACAGTGGCGGAGCCAGGCAATTTTCAATGGGGTGGCCAGGATGGGACCAGTGGTCATTTTGGGGTGGCACAGAAATCACTATTATATGAACATAAAAATGCGTCTAACTAGAAGGCACCTACAACACATAACTCTACATTATTTAGAATTCAGGCAGTGGTGGAATAGATCAAATAATATTCAGTGTATCCAACATTGTTTTCTTATTCCTGCAGGTAAAGTAACAAAGAAGCTTACACTATAGGGACAAAGTACAAATGTCCCAAGCTACACAGTATTACTACTGTTCTGAGACAGATGTTCATCATCTTTTACATTTGAGGTCTGTTTCACAAACTGGCCCTCTGAGCTAGCACTAAAAAAGTAAACTTCTTATTCTTATTATAATTCTTATTATAATTATTCTTATTCTTAAACTTATTATTCATTGTCAAAACACAAATTATATAATTGCAAAAACTCTATAATGCCAACATTATACTTATTACAAAGGCAATAATGTATTTTCTTTTTGATCCACCTGTCTCAAACTAATGCTCAAAGGCAATAATATTCCCCCTGTCTGCAACATATACATATGACATGACTGTGTCACGCATTCAGCTTACAACAGCTGTATTCTGCGATTATTATTGTTGTTATTATTGTGGTTTGTAGCAAAGCGATTCACAAAACCATCTAAGGCCAGGGACTGTGCTCGTCTAGACTCCACACTTAAACTTTGCTAAATAGATACAGTCGAAAAGCAATCTTCCTTCTGATATTATTAGCTTACATGTAATCATTTGCAGTGTTGGGCAAGCTACTTGGAAAGTGTAGTGAGCTAAGCTACAAGATTTATTTTTACATTGAACCAACTTCATTCCAAGTCACTGCTGATCAGTCAAACAGATAGGCAGGCAAACAATGTTCAGTTCAATTGTTTATTAAATTAGTGTTTGAGGTCTTGGAAGTTGAGAGCAGCTTCTCCTTGGGGTTGCACAGTGAGCACCTGAACGCATCATTTTTCTCTGTTGTTTAACTTAAACTCATGTATTAGCTCGAGGTACGGCCACGGCGACTCCCTCGGGATCAATTCCTCTCCGTCCTCACCCTCTGCCTTCTTTCCATCAAGTAAACTCAAGCTCGCGGGTCTGTATTCGCCTGCAGCAGACAAGTCGCAGGCATCAGCCCAAGGATTGGTACGTGATGTCACCGTCATGCGGAAGTGCTTCTGTCGGCTACACATACAGGTCCGTGTATGGCGGTGACGTCACTTACTGATCCTTAGCAGTTTTATTTCAGACCAGCAGAAAGCTCCGCTGCGCTTCAGCTTCAGGAATGCTTGGGGAAATGTAGCTTGTGTGGACGCTACCGCAATACTTGATCAATAAAAGAGCTTCGATACTGAAAAGTTATTTGATTCAGAAAACAGCGACGCTACTGAGAAATGTAGTTGAACTAGTAACGCCGTAGCGACGCTACTGCCCAACACTGATCATTGGGTGGTTTACTGGACTTGCCAGTTATAAAGTCAAGTCTCCAGAGACACTCGCGCACTAAGATGCATCCCAGGTGTGTTGCGGCTGTACAGAAATGGTTCCGCCTCTAAAAGAAACATTATTCTGCCCAAGAAAAATGCCCCCAAAAGGCAATTACGACTGGGGTGGCCAATAGGGTGGCCAGGCTTCAGTCCAGGGTGGCCACGGCCACCCCTTGCCACCCCGCAAATCCGCGCTTGGGTGAGGATGGACTCAATGATGGCGGTGTAGAAGTGCACCATCATTGACTTTGGCAGGTTGAACTTCCTCAGCTGCCGCAGGAAGTACATCCTCTGTTGTGCTTTTTTTGGTGATGGAGCTGATGTTCAGCTCCCCCCTGAGGTCCTGGGTGATGATGGTACCCAGGAAGCAGAAGGACTCCACAGTTTCAACTGGGGAGTCACACAGGGTGATGGGGGCGGGTGGGGCTGGGTTCTTCCTGTAATCCACCACTATCTCCAATGAAGCTTAGCGTAAATTCAATCAGGAAGACTATCTATCCCTCACTTATTTATCATCGCTATTCCAGGCGCTCTTCCGCACCGGCCTCACTCGTTATTCAATCAGCCCTTTAAGCAAGGGCACTCCCCGTCCTCCCTCAGAGGAACCAATGGCAAGCCGCCTCACCCATATTTATTTATTTATTTATTTATTTATATATACACATATACAGATATCTGCCGCATCCATCTCTGTCATTTCAGGTGCATCGCTGCTGCGCCCCACCGCCTCCCCACCACCACCAGTGCCAGGCTCCAGTTGGTCGTCAGCAAATCTACCGCGCCATGAAGAACGGCCTACGGGGGGGAAGTTCCCGCTCCTCAGAGATTCGCGGGTTTCGCCTCTAACCCGTTCGATCCCAACCGGAGCTACCGCCAATATTCTCATATTTGTTACCACAAATAAAGCTTACTTTCCCGTACAACTAGTCTCTCCTGACTTGAACTGTCTTTAGAGCATTGAGCTCCAAGTTGTTCTGACCGCACCAGGTCACCAGATGGTCAATCTCCCACCTGTAGGCGGACTCATCCTCACCAGAGATGAGCCCAATGAGGGTGGTGTCGTCCGCGAACTTCAGGAGCTTGACGGACTGATGACTGGAGGTGCAGTTGTTGGTGTACAGGGAGAAGAGTAGAGGGGAAAGGACGCAGCCTTGAGGGGAACCCGTGCTGATGGTCCGGGAGTCGGAGATGTGTTTCTCCAGCTTCACGTGCTGTTTCCTGTCAGACAGGAAGTCTGTGATCCACCTACAGGTGGAGTCAGGCACGCCCAGCTGGGAGAGCTTGTCCTTCAGCAGAGCCGGGATGATGGTGTTGAAGGCGGAGCTAAAATACACAAACAGGATCTTTGCTTAGGATCCATTAATATAACTGCATGTTACAGTGGCATGCTGATTACTGATGATCAGTATTGCCAACCAATAACTACCACTGATTAGCTGATCACATGCCACTATATTAGATTACATTAGATATTTGTGATTGAAGAACATTTGCACTAGAACTATGCTTCTGTAAAGACCTACAACATCATTCAAAACCTTATTCAGGTAAATAAAGATTTACCGGATAGTTCCACATGAATATTATCCAAACTGTGCAAACCCATAGACATATGGCTGTATCTTATTTTTCCTGTGTGTCATTAAATTCTCCATGGGGGACAGAGTTGAGGACACAATAATTAAGAATAGGCTGCAAGTAGCAGACGCGGATAGCTTGCTCCCACTGAGTCTGTTAATAAAATGAGGATAATGATGACAGCAATAACAAGGAAGCAGAAGACCTGAGTGATGGGAAGTGCTTTTATATCAGAATACTTTTATCTTAAAATGACATGTAGACTCCAACTAAAACATGTTGTGGGCCTTTTGAAATATTCTTGGCATAATACATACATTGCACTCTCACACACAAACACAGAAATCTTCTCTAACACACGTGCAAACACTATCAGCTGATCTCAAAATGTAAAAATGGTACATTCAAACCTATAAGTGAGAATGCTTGTGTATATATGGCGTTGTGCAGGACTACAGATATGTAGCTAATGCCTCCACCGCAGTTTCTAAATGAGGCCAACCATGCAAACATGGAAATAGTAGCCTACTGTTTGAGTAGCTGGAGGTTGACGGCAGCAGCGGTAAGTGAGGTCAATGTCTGTGGAGGGCTGCTGCTGGCTATCTGTCACCCCAAACCGCTGACTGGACAGTAAAGGTGGGTGACAGTGGGTTTGCAGCTTCAGGTATTGATGAGACAAGTGCACACAGAGACTGCCATCCCGCACCAACGTTTACAGTCAAGTGTGTGTCAAGGCATGTTGTCGGATGATGTCTCCGGCACTTACCTACTGCGGTGGATATGTCTATTATGAACAGAGTTGGGTGAGCTCCTTCCAGACTAAACCACTACAGATGAGGGTCTGCCTGCTTAGAATTGCAACGGTGACATGATCCACTGGATTACTACATTTCAGCATTGTCATTACTTTCACTTAGTTTGGGAATATTTGCACCCAGAATCCAGAGGCGGTGTAGACAGTGCCATTTGAATCGCATTCATCATTCATATGTAATCCAACACATAAGCAGGTTTCTACAACATCAGTTGGACTGCTGTTTTTAACCTGAAGTTAGTAATCAGATTTCTGTAAACTTGTTACTTAAATGCAAGTTTAATTTTAAAGTGCATGTGTGAAAATAGTTTTGAGGACATGCACAGTTTTAATTGGTGGGAAACTGCCTCTTTCTATGCAATTGTGTGAATAGTGAATAGTGTAGGAACCATAGGCTATTTTTTTTTTAATGTGGTCAAGATGATTTTAATGGTGATGGTGATGCTACCTAACACATTGTAGTAATATGAGGTTTTGGAGGTATGGATTTTAAACAGGACATCTCAATCATTATCAAGGATGGATCAAGGTGTCAGGTAGGCCTTATGCAATAGTCTGATATCACCCAAGTAACTATTTCAATGATCAGAGGGGTTTTATTATGTATCAGTGTGTCATAGTTGAACATTTGTCAAGAGAAGTGAACACGGTTTAATGACCCACTGGATAATTTACATTGATATTAAGAGAATGTCTGCATGAAATAAAAAGACATAATTCCTTGGAAGCTGTTCACTGGTTCTTTGGCATCCCCCTACTAGTTTTCATGCCAACAAGAGCTTTAACAGAATTCAGTTTTCATTCAAGACAATACTTGTATAATGCTGCTCAGGTACTACACTTTCCCGACTGTGGCGATGGAGAATTCCACAGTACCGGGCCCTGTCGCTCGGTTATCTAAGCCTCAGTGTGGTGTGAAGGAGCTTGTTTACAATTTTTTATGAGATCAACCTTTTCGTGTAAGACACAGTCCGTTACACAGGTACGGTCGCTCAATGGTCCCATTGTAACAGATTCAGGGCATTTGGGGTCAGCGTATGCCACGAGATGTGCGGACAGGCAGGGTAATGACATGTCATGGTTTACACAGAAGGCCAAACCCCAGACCTTGTTTTGCAGTCAAGGTTCGGCACCCTTTGCGCCTCGGTCTAGATTGTTCTCGCACAGTGGGAAAAGATGACTGCTGATGACCTTTCTGCCTGCCTCTGGTGCAAACGTGCTGCTTGTATTGTATCCCTGGGCCCCAGAGGAAGGAACAGGACTGCCTCACTTTGAACGAACAGTGTGAAGCTACTGAAAATGGCAGATGGTGGAACCATCCTACACCCAAAGCTGGCTGATGATTGCTCTACTTGTTCCTACACAAACAAATAACTTGCATCCAAACACAAGTTTATTCCAGTTCTATTCAAACTGCATGATGACAGTTTTGCGTTACCTCTTCTATTTGTTTTCTTCCTGTAGATCTGAAGTCTTGTTTCCTTTCTCTTCTTCAAGGGGCTTTGAATGTGTATATGAATGATAGAAGAATGCAGGGATAGAAGATAGAAAGATATTTATTGAACGTCACATCTGAATATACTGAGACTTGAATTGAAACACTTGGTTTCCAGTAGTTCATTGGAACAAGCAAGTTGCGAGTCACCTTGATGTAAAACACTAGGGGTCGTCTTTCTTCGTGACAAAATCAAAGTATTGGGAATACTTCCAGCCGCTGAATGTAAACGTATCCATCTTTAATCCCAGTGTGTGGTGTGATTTAGGTTGAGTTAGCAGCCCTTTAAGCGAACCACCCCACTTATTTCACGGTAGGATAAATTAGAATTAGAATTAATTTACAAAAAAACACAATTAATTGAATACATAAAATGTGCAAAAACCTGTGTAAAGAAAATATGGTAACACTTTATATTAAGGTACACATATTCACCATTAATTAGTTGCTTTTTAACATGCATATTAGTAGCATATTGGCTCTTTATTAGTCATTATAAAGCACTTATTAATGCCTTATTCTGATGACCATATTCTACAACTACTAGGCCATTAACTAAGAGTTTTCCCTCAATAACCTCCTAATTACTGCTTATTGATAGTAAGTAAGGAAGTTGTTGTACATGAATTAAGATCTTGTTTTGCTCAGTATGGGCCTTATAAGGTGGTAGTACCACAAGAATAGTCTTTCTCCCTTAATAACACTTAATAAATATGGTCTATTCTTATGTAGCAAAACACAAAACTACAAGTGTTAATAGTCCAAATAACTCTATTAAGTCTTTCTAACTCAGAATATGTTCCACCTTCTAAAGTGAGGTCTTGCTAATAACCAATTCACAAGCAGTTTGACACTTACTAACCCACACAGGTTCCCTATTCTAAAGTTGCCTCCTCTTCACACTTAGTAAATCCAAATCCATCCATCCATACTCAATTCATGTACAACAACTTCCTTACTTACTATCAATAAGCAGTAATTAGGAGGTTATTGAGGGAAAACTCTTAGTTAATGGCCTAGTAGTTGTAGAATGTGGTCATGCAGAATAAGGCATTAATAAGTGCTTTATAATGACTAATAAAGAGCCAATATGCTACTAATATGCATGCTAAAAAGCAACTAGTTAATGGTGAATATGTGTACCTTAATATAAAGTGTTACCGAAAATACATTTCATCACAGGTTTTACAGACTTACAGTTTGTATGTAGCTGTAGTCAAGAAGGTATCATCTGTCATGTCGTCCGCCTCCATCGTATCAGAGGTGGATGACACCGATATCTGATATTTAATGAAAGTCAACTCATATCGCTCGTAACCCTAGTGGTCAATTTATCTTTGTATGACCACTTGTGTGTTTTAACTTTATAACGCAAACACAACCTCATGCGATATCGGCCTTCCCACCGGCTGCGATGCTGCTCTCCATTAAATACATCTGGCTCGACTTTTATGGTGCTGCTGGACGATCGGGGGTCTAAGAAGTCATTGGTTTGAGAAGATAATGTTTCCAGTGGTTCAGATGACTTTTAATGCATCGGTTCAGAAGTGACGACTGACTCATAAAGATTTCCCTCACCCACTAACATTGCATTCAGCTTAACAGCACATGAACACACAGAGATGATGGAAACAACAATGTGCAAAGAACACACCAGTTTCTGAGTTAGACCTCAGAGACTATCATCTCTCCAAAGTGCCCACGCAGGCTGTAGGCGGGAAAACCAGGCGACATCCAGCTTTTCCAGAAGATTAACTCCAGTCATACACCCAGGGGCCAAACGTCTGCTCTGTGCTGACGATTGTACCTGGGATTTCAACTCCAATAGAGCTATGTTATCATACTTATCATAGACCCCTTATTTACCATCATAAGATCGGTTAATGGATATCTCTACATCTCAATTCTTCACTGTTGTGGATGGAGATCTCTCCTTCTTGATGATCTGGGGGTCTCTCATGGTTATCACAGGTAGACTGTTGTGGCTCGGTATCGTTATTCTAGCCTCGGACAATCTCAGAATATCTATTTTTATCTTTATAGAGACCTGTTTGACGTGTGCCCTCCAGAGGCTGTGTTTAAAAACAGTGGCAATTTTCTTCATCCTGACATTTCCTGACATTTCTGGCAAAGTCAATATGTCTCAATCGTAATGGATGATGTCACCACCAAATGTATTTTCAGACAATTGGTCGAGCATTGGCAATCTGGCAGTCTGCGTGCGTGTGTGCGTGCGTGTGTGTGTGTATGAGCACACACGTGTGGTTGTGGAGTTCTGACCTTAAATACACACCGATTCTTTCTTCTTCTGCTCAGCAGCATTGCTACGTGTGCATGTTGAATGCTCAGAGTTAAGATCCTAATCGCTCTCTCTGGCTGTGATGAAGTCCCATAACCTTCAGTTCACTGAGCTCATTATGCTTTGGATGGACTTTTACAACCCAGTGCCTCAGCCAATCACCAACAGGGTAATGAAATTGCATTACCACCCTAATGAATTTGTCCTCCACTAAATGTCATTGCATCTTTTTTGCTGGAATTAGCACTTTCCCATTTCTTCCTTCCAAAACTAATCATTTCTACAATACCTGGTTATGATCTAAACAAGTTTTTGAAACAGGAGGCGTTATAGCTGACCTGCTAATAGCGTGCACTGAAATATTTTGGCTAATGTATGTGTGCAGTCAACTTACATCAAGCATAATATACATTTTGGATAAATACACTATTTATTAGTCACTGACACCGGACTTTTGACTGTGTTCGTGTACCCAAAATAAATATTGAACCATTTACAGTAACTCAAGGTGAAGGTCTTTTAAACTAAGATGAGACTAAAGGCATTTTCTTCTATTTCTCAAATTTTAGAAACAACCGCATATACTATAAGCAAGACGGCGACACAATCAAAGTTGATTGGGCAGAAAGATGCCATGAGAACTGGGATGTGAAAGAAAGGAGAGTTGTGGAAAAGCTGTGATGGAAAAAAGTATATCACACTCCATCCACAATACATACTCCTCTCCTTCTGCTCTGCTCTGTTAAAAAGCACTGACTGAAAGCTAAGAGGATGACTAACAAGAGAGGTCGAGTTGATAAGTACAAACAAAAAGTCATAAATAAAGTTGTTCAGTTCTCCCTGTGGAACACAATTGAGGACGAGCTATTGCCTGGCCTCCCCTCCATCAGGTAAAGGTATTGATAGCTAGATAGATACCTCGGCTTTCAGCTGAGAATGTGAGAGAAGAGGTGGAATTGGCTTGTACTCGGAGCGCAGACAAGGCCTCGGCTATAATCGCATATCATGTCTTTCAGAACAAAAGGGGGGAGGAGAGGAGTCAGGGACATCTGGCCACTGTGGCATGTTTGGATAATATCTCCCTCCCCTCACTGCAACACCCAAGTATTACAGCATAAGAGCTCATACACAACAATGCGTGAAGATGCACACATCCAATCTTGTCATATGGAGAGGGATGACATTTCTTCTGAAATGTCAGACTCAACTGGGTGTATCAAAGCTGTTTTGCAATATCTCTGGAAAAGTCAATAAATTAATTTTCTTTCACTTCAAATAGAGTAGCTTTGATTTCCCTAGCCTGGGCCCTAGTTCCATCTGAGTCAATCTAACCTTCACTATCTCTCTTAAGTATGTCCTAATGTCATTGCCACTAATGTAAGTTATAGTAATGAATGTGTGTCCTGTAGATCCACAGTGTTGGGATGATGCTTTTCATTTGAAAAATCCTCCCTGTAAAGCTCCAAAAAGGATCGTCTGAACTCGGCACACTGAACACAATGTACGTCTGTTCAACTTCATTTGATGCATGGCATTTAGTCAACCAAAATAATGCAACCTGAACATTAGGAACCTGTGCACTTTTACACTGGACTCATGACCTGTAAAATGTGCGTGTGCATGGTTCAAACTCAGCTCTGCCTGGTGTGAAAGCTCAGAGTTGAAACCGTGTTGCAGCATCTTCCGCTAATATTGAACTGTACACACTTCTTATGGGGCTGCTCATTTGAACTTTATGTGGGTCCAGCTTAAAGATTAGAAATACTGTAAGTTTGCTAAATAAAACCCATGCAAACTGCAAACTGGCAACTCCTCAGGTCCTGGAGCGAACGCAGTTGTCCCCCCAGGGAACGAAAGAGAGGAAGGTGGTTGCATGAGGGCGAGTGCACCGAATCTCTGGCATGAGCTTTGGAGGATTGGGAAGTGGAGTGCTGTGGATTGGACCCTGACTGAGCGTTCTCCCTGGAAACCCAACCTGCTAAGAGTGGACACGACAACGGCTTGGATCTCGGGCGAACCGACTCGGATGCTGTTCACCTCCCCTGCTACCCCTCCGTTTTCTCAGCCTCCGCCCTTTGTGTGTCTCCCCAAGCCCCCCCTCCCCGACACTGCTCCTTAGTCGCCCTCAGTTATTAATAAAATATCCTCTGTTTGCCTGCTCCAAACCCAGTACTCTGCTATTATTCACACAATTAAATTGTCGCTACAGAGCAAAGTGCCACAGCAGGCATACACACACATACACACACAGGTGACTAAATATATAGAACTGACTACAAAAATGGATTTTAGTGTTATCAGTGTTTGTTCTTGTACTGACACCCAAAATAGTAAATAAACAAACAGATCTCTTCCTATGAAACCAGTGAAATTGAGTATAAAGAGTCAACATTATAATTGAATCAATTTAACATGAAGCACAGTGTGTGATGATTGGCTGGACGCATCACAATAATTCCATTATTTATCTTTTTAGACGAACGAAAACATTTTCATTTTCATCAACAGGAGGTAATGTTGAAAGTGAAGCCTTAGCAGCGTGAGACCAGCTGTCACTCAGTTTCAATTCAATTCAACTTTATTGTCATTATACTATGCCAGAGTACACATTAATGAAAGGTGGTACAAAGGTACATGAATATACATGTTTATGTGTGTAGCAGTAAAAGTCTAGTCTACATTTACCAACTCAATGTCAAACATTTCATCCAGACACCTGGTAGGAATCCACTCAGGTTTGATAAGAATGACAAGTTAAGGCTGAGGGGTTCACTGTGTTAAATGGATGAGAGCAACTCCCTGTTTTCTCTCTATTGTCTCCATACCAGCATCTTCCTGTCAGCTTTCTGTGCAAAAAGAAATCCTCCATGTCAACGCTGAAGGATAGTTTGCCTCCCAGTCAAATGAAGAGCCATCCAGCAGCTCTGACAGCTACATGGTACTAGGTGTGCTGGGATAGGGCATCTTTGAGCGACACCAATGAAAGTATAGCTGTAAAGGTCCTACAGAAACAGATACATACAGATACTGTGTGTGTGTGTGTGTGTGTGTGTGTGTGTGTGTGTGTGTGTGTATATATATATATATACAGTGTGAAGTCCTGCTTCCTGGCTATGAGCTTGTGTAACAGTCTGAACTTGTCCTTTGGTACAGGATTGGACCTCAGCAGGAACCATCATGACACTTTCCTGATCTGTAAACCAGACACTGTATTGAATTGTAGACCTTGTATACTTCATAAAAAGTTCTCACTTGTTTTGCTAAACAAACCTTCATAATTCTCCATCAAAAAATAAACTCATTCACTCAAAATGTTTTCAGTGTTTCACTGTAATAAGTGACAGTATCATGTGTCAGTATTATGTGTTTTATATCAAATAGGTTAGGCAAGTTAGTTATGCTTTTTTTATTTCATTCACCATTTCACCATTGTTCATATTCTTCTTAGTTCTTTCTCTTAACTGTTCTTTTGGCCCATTTTGCAGTCCTAGTTATCATATAGGACTATCATATATACATCATATATATATATATATATATATACTATCATATGTTATATACCTAAATCCTGCCTGCTGTGTATTTGAGGAGTTCCATGATCAGTGCAGAGTTGGATTATTACCTAACAATGGTTCCATAGAATCAAATGATGTCATAGAACGTCCAGAGACTGAATCCTGTCTGTGATGTGGACGTGAAACCTTTCAGCTTTGTTGGCGTGTAGCAGTTGAGCGAGTGAGTCAGAAGAAAGTGAGAGTATTGTAATCCTAATTTGTATTGATGGCATTTGAAATTGGTTGGAGAGCTTCCCTGATCTCAAGTGACATCAAGTGACATCAAGTGACATCAAGTGACATTGGTGGTAAGTTTATTTATTTTGCTGATTAATTCTAGTCTAGCACAAATGAATCCTAACGCTCTCATCAACTGATGGATACAACTTAAATATAACTGACATTAGTCCCACATCATTCACATCTGGTGTAGAGCCCAGTGACCCGCTGGTATCAGCAGTAAGAGGGACAGACAGATTGATCCACACATCTATAGGTAAGTAGATTACTGTCACAGTTGTCATCTGTATGTACTCTATCCGTAGATGCATGGATGTGTTCTCAGGTGATGGCTGTGTCATGGTCTATGGGACAAGATGTGACTTCATGTCGTGTTCATATCCAACCTCTCCTCCTCTCCTTTCCAGCGGCAGGTGTCTTCTTCCATGGCCGGAGAGTTCTTCGGAGAGTCCTCTCTCCCAGCTGAGGACTTCCAGGTAGTCAGAGGTTGCCTGCTGTCCTCCGGGTCCTCTAACTACCTGGTGGAGGACTTCCTGGGGGAGGGCTCATTTGGAAAGGTCGTCAAGTGTGTGAAGACAGACACCAATCAAACGGTGGCTGTGAAGATCATCAGGAATGACCTAGAACTCATGTTTGAGGCAGAGCAAGAGGTGGAACAGAAATTGTCAAAGTTTAAGTTGTACGATGCTTAGAAAAATACTGTGCATTTATATCAAATCTTTCCCTAACATCGCATATATTCCCCAGGTGAAAATCCTTAAACAACTGAGGGGTTTGGACCCAGACCACCTTGTTCAGTGGAACACCTCTTTCATCCACAATGGCTCTCTCTGTCTCGAGTTTGAGATGCTCGATATGAGTCTCCGTGACTTCATGGAGTGGAGACCATATGATGCTCTTTCTCTGAAAGAGATTCGTCCCATTCTGCATCAGGTCTTAACTTTTTTACTTTATTGCCTTTGCCATGTCAACGTATTGATACAGCCATTGTAAGCATGTTTTACTGCATGCTTGCTGAACTGCAGTTTGGCTGCATCCCCAAGATGAATATTTGGAAAAGTCAGTATTAATGCAAACTAAATGGATGAAGGGGGAAAACTACAATGGCTATCAACTGTTCTAAAATAAAGATTGTTAAAATTGTTGACTTTCTGATGAAATGAATGTCTTCATGACTTCAGATGGCCACAGCTCTACACCACCTGAAGAGCATAGGCATCATCCATGCAGATCTCAAGCCTGAGAATATAATGGTGGTGAACCGTCTCCAGCGGCCTCTAACAGTCAAGATCATTGACTTTGGCTTAGCCTTCAACGTCTCAGAGGTGCTGAGTTCATGCATCCAGAGCCTGTGGTACAGGTGAGCAAATGACAACATAGCAGAGCTCTGGTTAGTTTTCATAACCTGTGAAAACTAAAACTCCTGTTTCTCTTCTCTCAGATCTCCAGAGATCATGTTGGGTCTACCGTTCTCAGAGCCCATTGATATGTGGTCTCTGGGTTTGGTGGCCATTGAATTATTCCTCCCGCTTCCCAATCTATCCTGGCAACTGTGAATATGACATGGTATGTGTTGCACTTAGACACTGCAAGAAGTCTATCTTAAGATGTCTTTTAATTTTGTGTTCAGTTATAAAATCTTGGTGTTCTTAAAACAAATCTGCCAAATTTAGGAGATAACAATACGACTATTTAAGAATGAGACAGGAAAAAACTCACCGTCTGTTGGGGCCCAAGTCTTGATGTGTCATGTTGTGTAATGTCTCCAGATAAGGTATATAATGGGACTCAGGGTCAGCTACCAGACCATCTGCTTGACTGTGGACTCAAAACAGAATGGTTTTTCAGCAGAAATACTGGCTCCACCCACCATCCCTGGACACTCAAGGTACCACCTCTCCTCTGCTCTGCTCTAGTGGTCTTACACCTAGAAGTCTGTCTGTCTGTCTGCTTTTTAGTTGTATCATTCACTGCATTCAGGATAGATTAGCTAAAAAGAACATTGTCCTTTTTAGAAAAAAAGGGGGGGTTTTGGGAATTTTTGGACCCCCGAAAAATTTTTTGGGGATAATGGTGGCCTTTAAAATAGGTGGGTTTTTACCAAAACTTTTAGGGTTAAAAAAAGGAAATTTCCAAATAATTGCTTTTTTATTAAAAATTCTTCCTCCTTCCGGTCTTTTTTTTCCCTTGCATGTGGAAGGGTGAAGGGAATTTGGGATTTATAAATTTTTTTTTTTTCTCTTTGGTAAAATAACCTGGAAGAATGGCGACCCGATATTTTTCTTTGTTTGGGTTTTCCGGTGTTGAGTGGGTACCGAAGAAATAAAACCCCTTTTTGGTTTGCGAATTTTTGGAATTTGATGCGCTGAAGCCCCAAAATTGTGTTTAAAGGGGGGGTTTTTGGGCTGGTTATGGGGTTAAAGGGGTTTGGGGATTTTGGGGTTAGTCTTTATGGAAGCCCCTCTGGGTTTCAATCGACCCCCGAACCAGGGGGGTTTCCCCCCCGGTTCCCCGGGCCGCAGGCCTCTCCCCCCCAAAATGGAGGGGGCCCCAAAAAAAGGTTCCCCCGCCGAAAAAGGGAAAAGGGGCTGTTAACCCCCCTTTCGGCATGCCCCATCCAGGGTTCCAAGATTCCCAAAATTCTATTTGCAGGAGCTCAGAAACCCCCCCGATGGGGGGGGGTTTTTTTGCAACACAAGGGGGGGGGTTTCCCCCTGAAAGAGATTCCCCCAAATTCTGCATCAGGCCCTTAATTTTTTTACTTTTTTTCCCTTTTTCCCATGTCAACGTTATTGATCACCCATTGAAGAAATGTTTTTACTGCATGCTTGCTGAACTGCAGTTTGGCTGCACCCCCAAGATGAATATTTGGAAAAGTCAGTATTAATCCCAAACTAAAGGATGGGGGGGAAAAACTACAATGGCTATAACTGTTCTAAAAAAAAAGATTTTTAAAAATTTTTTGACTTTCTGTAAAATGAATGCCCTTAAAGACTTAAAGAGGGCCCCACAGCTCTACACCACCTGAAGAGCATGGGCCATCATCCATGCAGATCTCAAGCCTGGAATATTTTGGTGGTGAACCGTCTCCAGGGGGGGCCTCTAACAGTAAAGGGCATTGACTTTGGCTTAGCCTTCAACGGGGGGTTTTTTTTCATCCGAGCCTGTGGTACAGGTTAAAAAAAAAAGGGCCCCCTTTTTTTTTTAAACCCTTTAAAAAAAAACCCTTTTTTTTTTTTCCCCCCTTTTTTTTGGGGGGGGGGGTTTTTAAAATTTTTTTTTTGGGGGGGGGGAAAATTTTTTCCTTTTTTCCCCCTCCCCTTTTTTTAAAAAAATTTTTTTTAGACAAGGGGAGTGGGGGGAAGGGGGGGGATCCCCAAAAACTCTGGAGTTCAGATGAGACCAAAATAGGGGCCTTTTCCAACTTTTTGGCTTGAACGGAAACCCCAATAATTCTTTAAAAATTTTCCAAGGAATTCCTTTTTGTTTTCCCGGGGGGGTTTTTTTCCCTTGCCCATATGAGGGTGGGTTTTTTTGGGGGTTTTTTTTGTTTAATTAAGGAAATAAGAGGGGTTTTGTTAAAAGTTTTTTTGGATTTGGGATAAGGGGTTTCATACAACAAAATACCCCTTTGGTTTTTTGGGTTTTCAAAAATTTTCCAAAAAAAAATTTTTTTTTGGCCCCTTTTGGGGACCCCCGGACATTTTGTAATTGGGGGTTGGGATTATTTGTGGGGGGTGGGGATTGGATTCATGATTTTTTCCCAAATCCCCGAGATTGGGCGGGGAAACCAAAATTTTTTTTGGGGGGAAAAACCCAGCCCACTGCGACTTGGGCCCCAAAAAAGGGGTTTTTGCGTACGGGCCCCACCCCCCCTGGACCGGTTTTTCCTCCCTTGCCAAACGGGTCTTCCCCAAAATTTTTCTTCTTTTTTGTCTGATCACCGCACAAATTAGGGAAAATGAAACTTTGTCCAGAACCGGGGAGTTTGGGGGGGGGGCCCCCATCCCAACCAGGGTCTGTGCCTGAAAAAAAGGGGGGGTTTTTTTTTCCAACAATTTTAAGAAAAAGGAAATTTCCCAAAATTGGTTAAAATTTTCCCGGGGAAATTTCCCTTTTTGGGGTTGGGTTTTTTGGCTCCAGTATGGAGGAAGGTTTTGGAATTTATTCTTTAATTTTTGGGGTTTATTCATTAAAAAAAAACCCTAACCTTAGAAGAAGGTCAGACAAACGTACGGATAAGAGGAGTTGGGGTGTGACCGATGATAACAGGGCTTTGGTTCATTTAAAACCCCCTTTTACGTTTGGTAAGAAGTCTGTGTAGAGTTTGTGATTGTTTTGTTGGGGGGAGGAAGTTGGTGATTCACTGATTGATTGTCTTCCAGTGTGGAGCCGTACTCTGAGATCTGTCAGAGTCAGAGCCTGAACCCTAACGGTGGGGTTCACTCCACCCAACAGCCGTCCCTGTGCCAGCAGACCTCCTCCAGCACCTCCACCACAATGGAGGGGTCCAACAAAGGCATCGCCCACAATCCTAAGAAAAGGAAGAGGGTTGATTCTGAATCTGGCGAGAGCGGCAACAGGTAGGCATGGCATGATCTCCCTATACCGATTGTTGAGATTCAAGAGATTCAAACAAAACTTCTCATCTTAGCAGGAGCTCAGACAACACCGCCCCAGAGAAAAAGAGGAGGAGGGTTGAGTGTGGATGCGATGAGCACAGAGGCAGGTAGGTTCACCTACGGCAACACATACAGTTTTGTGTTAAGACGCTGTGTGTATCTATGTGTTGATGTAGGTGGAGGAAGTTGGCTGATTCACTGATTGATTGTCTTCCAGTGTGGAGCCGTCCTCTGAGATCTGTCAGAGTCAGAGCCTGAACCCTAACGGTGGGGTTCACTCCACCCAACAGCCGTCCCTGTGCCAGCAGACCTCCTCCAGCACCTCCACCACAATGGAGGGGTCCAACAGAGGCATCGCCCACAATCCTAAGAAAAGGAAGAGGGTTGATTCTGAATCTGGCGAGAGCGGCAACAGGTAGGCATGGCATGATCTCCCTATACCGATTGTTGAGATTCAAGAGATTCAAACAAAACTTCTCATCTTAGCAGGAGCTCAGACAACACCGCCCCAGAGAAAAAGAGGAGGAGGGTTGAGTGTGGATGCGATGAGCACAGAGGCAGGTAGGTTCACCTACGGCAACACATACAGTTTTGTGTTAAGACGCTGTGTGTATCTATGTGTTGATGTAGGTGGAGGAAGTTGGCTGATTCACTGATTGATTGTCTTCCAGTGTGGAGCCGTCCTCTGAGATCTGTCAGAGTCAGAGCCTGAACCCTAACGGTGGGGTTCACTCCACCCAACAGCCGTCCCTGTGCCAGCAGACCTCCTCCAGCACCTCCACCACAATGGAGGGGTCCAACAGAGGCATCGCCCACAATCCTAAGAAAAGGAAGAGGGTTGATTCTGAATCCGGCGAGAGCGGCAACAGGTAGGCATGGCATGATCTCCCTATACCGATTGTTGAGATTCAAGAGATTCAAACAAAACTTCTCATCTTAGCAGGAGCTCAGACAACACCGCCCCAGAGAAAAAGAGGAGGAGGGTTGAGTGTGGATGCGATGAGCACAGAGGCAGGTAGGTTCACCTACGGCAACACATACAGTTTTGTGTTAAGACGCTGTGTGTATCTATGTGTTGATGTGGGTGGAGGAAGTTGGCTGATTCACTGATTGTCTTCCAGTGTGGAGCCGTCCTCTGAGAACTGTCAGAGTCAGAGCCTGAACCCTAACGGTGGGGTTCACTTCACCCAACAGCCCAGCAGGCCTCCTCCAGGTGCTGGAGGAGGCCTGCTGGCACAGGGACGGTTGTTGTGTGGAGTGAACCACAGCCTCCCCACTGCCTGAACCCTGACAGTGGTGAGGCTGTGGTTCACTCCACACAACAACTGTCCCTGTGCCAGCAGGCCTCCTCCAGGTGCTGGAGCATGTGATGAGAACAGACGCAGGTAGGTTCACCTATGGCAACACACACAGCTGGAGTCAGTTCCCTTTCAATCAATTCAGAAACTGGATTCAAAATTCAAAAACTCTCCCATAAAAAATGTCTTTTTTATTTAGTTACTGGGAATGATGGGTCTGTCGTTATCATGTTAAATACAGTTTCAACTTACGTTTGTCTTGCATGAATTGAAAGGGAATTAACTCATTCCTCCAATCAGGGGTATATTTTCATACTCAGGTTTAGTTTTCGATGATAGTGATCGAAATGTTACTGAGAGACAAATTTGTAGAATCAGTAAATTAACCTTTTTGCATCATTGCTCAGCAACACCAGAGCAACTCCTTCTACCATGGTCACCGCCCAGCCTTTCCTCACCTCGGACCTCCCCAACTCAGTGGACATCACTCAAACAACACTGAAAGAGTCAGAGTCAGTGGTCAAGGCTACGGTGTCAAAGTCAGCACCCAGTCTGAGGACAAAAGAGCCATGGCGCAGGCTGAAGCCACGTTGCTGGTCAACAGGTCCTCCACTGAGGGACAACTCTGCCACTTGCCACTCATAGTTCAAGGACCCTGGCCTCGTTATTCCATTTATGTGTGATCAAATATGTCTAATAAAGACATTGTTTAAATTTCATGTTGTATTATTATTATTATTTTTAAACCCGTCATTTTTAAGGCTCCATTTAAATATTATACTGGTATCATGCCCACCAGTTGGACATAATATCACTTGGGCCCTCTGGATGTCTTGTGTTTCTGTTGCTCAGTGTCCCACTCTGCATCAGTCCTTTTTTCCTAGTCCACCTCATTCCTCTTCTAGCTCCTGTCTCTCTAGCCCCTTACCCTCCCCACAGTTTTTTCTTACTTACTCAGATAATCTACTGCAATATCATCTGTCCCAGACACATATAATACCTATCATCTACTTCATACACAAACACGTTTAACAGATACCTCTGTGCTGCTGTATTTCCCTAAAGCCAAGAATTATGGCTAGGTTATATTTTGCACCTATAGCTGTCACTTGTCCATTTCCTGTAGTTGGATCAATCTATATGTATGTGTTTACTACTCTTCATCCTTCATCTGTCTCGCGAAGGATGAGCGCGAGGGAAAGAACTAGGGATGGATGGAGGAGTGGATAACAGAGCTGAGGAGAAGTGGTTTAATCAAGGGGCTGTGGAAGGCTTCTGTCATCTGTCATACTGGAGGTTTATTCTCAATAAGTGTAAGTGCATGTGTACAAACACAGCAGCTGTTTGACTGTAGATGGAAGCATATGCACTAGAGTACGTGCACAAAATCCCCCTGCGCCAGTCCAGTGGTAAGATACAGCCATCGATCCTTCTTCCATCACTCAACAGGCACGCGCGCGCACACACACACACACACACACATACACACCCTGTGAACCATGATCACCTTGCTCTCTCTAGAAGTGGGATGAGAGGACAGTGCTCCGTCCCAGTATATCACAGAGGCTGTACATCATATGATGACGCACCTATGGTCCCCATCAATCGAGAGACACAGGACACAGATTCATGTGATTACTAGGCTATAACGTGTGAGCTGCGATGTTTGCCTACTCTTCGGGTTAGCGTTGCTATGGCAACTGCAGCCCTCATATGATGGAGTCTTCAAATAGAAGTGTTATCATGTACAGATTACATTTCCTTTGATGAGAAATTTGTTCTTTTACTGGAGACTGTAGCAGCGATGAAGCTAATATTGTTTTCCCCAATGTTCTTGATGGCATTAGGACAGATGCTCAAATTATGAATTGAACAGATGATGATCACTTTGGTAATGATGATGATGATGATGATGATGGCAATAATAGGGTGAAGTAGGTGGTAGAGGGGGAGGAGAAAGCAGCTAATTATGACTCTGTTGTGGATGATGAAAAGAACATTCATAAATAAGAAAAAATTAGGGGGGTTTTCACACTTGTGTCCAATGCAATCTATTCAAGCTATTCTGTAGGGCCATAAAAGCCAGAAGCCCCACCCCCCAGATCTCAAGTACAGGGCTGAGCAGAAAAGATCCATTCTCCTCTTCTTCATGCTGCTATTATTATACTAAACTTTTAATCCGATCCCTGCCTTTGTTCTTGTAAACATGGCAGCCATTTCCTCCATTACCACAGGCACAGCTATATTTCATCCCTAGTTGGCATTTACTGCACGGTCTGCTTACTAATCATCCCAGTATATCAATCATCTCCAGCCCTTGGTCCTTAGAGGAGAGCTTTGGCCTTGTCCACCTGCTGCATATGACAGTAAACACATAGTAGATGTGCAGTGCTAAGAGGGAAAGAGTGTATATATATATAATACATATATTCATGCTTGAAAGTTTATGAAGCCTGCAGAGGGAAGAGTTCTGGGTTGCCAAAAATTGTATTTTTACTTGTGACCAAAAGTTCAATTTTGGACTGATATGTCCAGAGAACAAGACTTCCAGAAATCTTCAGGTTTGTCCAGATGGTCTCTGGCAAACTTAAGATTTACCCTTCTAGTCTTGCATGAATGCCATTTTTATTCAGTGGTTGCACAATGACATCGGATGCAGCAATGAAGGCTTATAGATCTCTGGTTGTTATTATTGGGTTGTTTTAACTTGTTTTAATATTTTTCTTGTGGCTCTTGGTGATAGAGTCGCTGTCATTTTAAATTCTCTTCAGTTGTATATTATGTGTCTCGAAGTGGACTTATGGAGCCCAAATATCTTTTTGATAAATCCATGATGTCCATCATAGCCACGGGGAGTAGGTCTGTTCCAACATTTTGAAGTAATTGCACTCCTAAGTCTGAAAATCATTGTGTGACATTAACAGGTGTCATTACCGAACATTTATGTTTTCATTTTTTGTAAGAACTTCGAATTTTAGGCAAACATTGTTGGGCAGATTCATAAAACGCAGCGGTAACAGCATTGCGCCACACAAAAAAAAATGCAGTATACAGTGCAAAGACTCATCACTACTGCAGGCTACATTTTGCACAATATTCTACCCAACGATATCGGCATGATATATCATGACAGATATCACTGCACGTCCTGGCAGTCAAATACAGTGGCTGCTGTATTCCACGTGCAACCCATCTAAATTATACACCGCAAGAGCTGCAGTGATATTTCAGTTCCCCTAGATGGCGCTGTTCAGTTTTTAGCTGGGTCATTACCCGTGTCACGAGAGCGAGTCAGAGAGTCCATCGATACGTAGTTGAGACCGGAGAAAGAGAACGGTTGAAGTGGAAAAAGTTTCCGATCAAAAATAGATTTGCTTTTATGTTTTAAGAGTACGTTTTATCAATAAGACAACGAGACATATTTACCACAGGCTATTTTCTATATTTTTTTGCAAAGTGAATCTCAGGTGAGTGAAATTGTAAAGGGAAAATGAATAAGCTAGCTTGATGCAATGTGTGATAGCTATCCTAATCACTTTGAAGTACAAGTACTTCTTTTAGTGTTTTGATAGCCCTTACTTTATAAAAAAAAAAACAATCGAGATAAATGTGGCAGCTGTAATTTTCTTTTCTTAATTCAGCTAAATGTAATTTTCCTTGTAAATATCTGTGTTAGCACTCACATTTACAATATATGGTGCTGTTGTGGAATATGCCCCGACATATTTTTTCCGTGCCAATGGCTTAATTTAGTAGTCCATTGTAGATGGACTACTAAATTAAGATGAAACAAGCCTCCATTCTGAGTAAGATACATAGAAGTACCTTTGTATGTAAGTTCATGTTCATGTTACAAATAATTTCTAGACTGAAATGAAAATTTAGATGTACATTATATACATAAATACTACGTTGAATAAACATATACTTTTGGGTTGGTATTATGTTTATACAGTTTATTTGTTTTACAAATAAAGTGATAAAGGGTGATAAAGAATTTCACCTGCATTAGAGCGGTTATAAGTGAGTGTTCCTAACATTAATGTTACTAACATTAGATTTATACTGCTTTGTGCAGATTGTTTTTTTTTGTTATGTTCTACCACTGATGTTCATGGAGATGGCGAGATAGTGATTCCTGATCTTCAGAGGGACAAGTGATCCAGTGTTCTTCATCCAGTGATTCCGTCTTCAATCCCTTCCTTCTTCTCTACCCTTCATCTCTTCTTCATCCGGACAAGTGGACGCACCTTCTTCTGGATACAGATAAGATTGAGATCTCCAACGGTTTAATATAATTAAACACTGAACTATACTTTGACTTACTGGGAAGACTATTGACTGACTTTTGAGGGAATGGTTTATTGTTTTTCTTACCTGAATGTTTACAATTTATTGAACGACTTTAATAAATGCTTTTGTATTTCATCTTGAATAGTAGCCACAATTTCTTCACTTCTAGAGCCGAACCTAAGGTAGAAATCTGGCCCAGATCTTATTCACGTCATATTACACCAAATAGTAATATGCTCATGTGGATGTAATCCTTGTGAAAAACGGTTACACACATAAGTTATTTGAGACTAAGTTGACATTATCAAGGGGCGGTTTAACACATTACCTGAACCATGGCGCACGTCCTTTACTAAACCCAGCAAACTCAGCAAATTTGAACTGACCTCAACACAGAAATAACAGGCACCTGACATTTACCTGACATATTTTATGACTTTTTATGACTTTTCAAGTAGTAGACACAAAAGAATGAAGTTTGTGGACATATGATACACTGAGGACGTCATCACCAAGAATATTGATGAGAGTAGGTACGTTACTCACTCTTATCAACACTCTGGCGTGCAGCAGTCTGAAAGTAATGTCTTGGCAGAGAGCAAAATGGAGTAGGTTATAATAAGCAATAAACAATGTTGAGGTTTGTTTACACGTATTGGAAATTAATATTATGGCTTGTGAGTTCTCTTAAGTCATTCCAATCCAAAACACATCCACAAGGGAAAAAAGTTCATAAGTTCAACAATTAATATTTTGAAATTATAGAAGATCCAGACAAATGAAAGTGTTTGTCAAGCAAGGACTCAACCTATCTGACTGTCCTTTAAAAAGTACCGTTGTTTTGATTATGGAGTTAAAGTAGGGGCCACACTGCAGATAAACGGAGATATTCACTGGTAATACGCAAAGAGACACACATTCATCACACACATCACAGATCACATACGCAGAAACTCACAGGAAACCAAACAGATGCTGAGTACCAGAGCGTGTAAGCCTAGAAGTGGCTTAGCATTCTGAATGTGCTGCAAGGTTACAGGGAGGGGAGGGAAGAGTAATGGCCCAGCGCCTGAGTGTGTAAGCCTGCACTAAAGGTGATTGCTTTCTTCCTCTCTTCAGCTCCTCCTCTCCTCCAACCTCTGCCTCCCTGGATCCCTCCGTTCACGCTCCTCCCAGCTCCCTGCTTATGTTTACCTCATGTTTTTTACATCTAGAGTATATGTGCGTTGCGTATGACACACACACACACAAGGAGAGAGGAAGTGAGAGAAAGGGGGCTCATTGCTTCTCCTGCCTTCCCTCCTCTGGCTACGTCGCTCCCTCACTTGCTCACTCACTTGCTCACTCACTCCCTGGGCTGCTACGCGGACTCCGTCATCAAAACACACAGTGAGGCGTGCTGGCTTGCTCACTCTCTCTAGCTTGTAGACACAGAGACTCGCGCTGGAGCCAACATTCAAGATGCAGAAGCAAGAAAGCATGTCTTCTGATTCCCTGTCAGGTAAATACACAATTTGATGTCTCGTCTTTCCATCTCTCTCATCTTTGCCTTTTCTTCTTTTCCTCATTTTCCTCCCTACTTCATAGTTTACATGCCGCCTTTCTTATTTTCTCTCTTCTGTTTCTCTCTCCCAATCCTCTCCCTCACTCTTTCAACATGTATTTGCCAGTGTGTGTGTGTGTATGTGTGTTTGTTTATGTGTTGTGATGCTATAACAGGACGTGATAACAGTGATGATTGTTACTTTAGAAAATAGGACGCAGAGCAATGCCAGAGCAGACTCAGAAGTACATATGGTAGTGCTTGGAGGAGTACACTATCACTATCACTGCATACACTCCTGTTTCACTTCCAAAGCACAGATGTAGAAGTACATAGGGACTAGATAGTACTGCATCCTTCTGACCTAGATAAAACAACAAGGCTTCGTCAACTTTCACTAGAATCTACTTCTTTCCCCATTGCTTTTTCTGTTTCGAGCAAAGTCAGGGTGATATAGAGAGGAGTGGATAATTGCATATGATGGGTGCTGTGGAAATGAGGTCCATACATGAAATAAATGAGCGAGAGAGATCAAGGTAAGTGGCTCCTCTGCACTCTGAATGGTTTGATAACAAGTGGAAGAGTCCCTTGTTTACATTTACTGTGATTGGCTTGTGGAGGTTGATGGTTGCCCGTGGTGATGACAATAATCCTGCTGGGTATTGAATAGGGAACTAGACCCTGTGTGTGTGTGTGTGTGTGTGTGTGTGGATCAGTTGAGCAGTCTGTGTGACATATGAAGGCTTTCAGTGGCTCTGTAATTCATTTGATTGCAGCCTGCAAAAATAATAACCCGGTTGTGAAAATAAGTGTTGGTCACGTTTACTTTGATTTAACTGAACCCTTGGTTAGCTCCTACTGTTAATGCACTGTAGTGTCAGGTGACAATCATGGCATTAGAAGTCAGGAACACTGTAATAAGAAATTCTATTGTGTCCCAGCGTCATACTCATGTCATTAAGAGATACTGAATGGGAGCCTCTCTCAGAACGATAGAGTACAGTGAATCAAACGTTATTTTGATGTAAAAGTGGAACACGTTCAGCTCTCTCTTTAATTGACTCACTAAAGTCACCTCTGAATCACTGTTGAAAGCAAAAGTTAATTGAATTTTGTGGGTTTCTCATTCACAGACACTCTTTTATTCACTGACAGTCATATTCTTATTGAGTAAACAGCTGACTTATTTTGCACTGTGTTGCAGACTAGTCTAACTGGCAGTCTCCAAGGGTCTAATAAACAGGTGAAAATGATCATTTACCTGTATGTAGTGCTGTTATCTGTTTGGCCATTCACTGATCTTTCCTTTACATCTCCATGAGGGCTATATGGTCATACTCTAATACACTGAATTTCTCCTCTCTCATGTAATTCTGATCCTCAGATAATATCAGTTAGTTTTGGATCTGCTGAGACACGATGTCCTGCAACCCTCCAGACATCATTGCTAAGTTGATTCAGCACAGACAATTTAAGTCTTTTGACAGATTATTTAATGGAATCGATGGAAAACACATAGCTGATACTATGACTGCTCTGGGCTGTTTTAAGTGTGATTTTGGTGTGTTGTATTCATGGATATACAGTATATACACATATGTAACCATGGGGTGTGAGGAGTGCAGAAAAGATGATAGCAGGCAGGACTGGATGAAACCAAGGAATGGACATTTATTGTGTTGTGATCAAAATAACAAAGCAAACCAAGAGGGCTACTAAACTAAGGACTAGTCCCGTACAGGTAAACAGGACAAAAGTAACAAACACCGCTAGACCTTGACTGCTGAACCACAGCTTGCTCATACCTTCTACTCTCAGCAAGGTTTGCTCAAGATTCAGCGACTGCGGGAGAGAGCACAAACAGTTAAATAGTCTAAGACACAGGTGAGAGCAATCAACAATAATTAGGAGCACAGGGCCACTGGCGCTGTGTGGCCGTGACAAGATTATATCCCATCAACCCCTTGGATTTATCTGCGGGGTAAAGAGGTCAGAGAGAAACTGAAGAAAGAGGTCAGGGCACTGTGAAAGGATTCAACCTACACAGATCTGTCACCGCTTCTGCAAACGGAGACCCTGTGAGTTTAGTAATTGGCTGTGATCCCGAGGTTGTTTTGATGACTTCTATCCAAAGCAAAGACATGGAAATTTGAAATGTCACGTCAAATTAGAGGATGAGATTTGCAGGATGACACAAAAACATGTTTTTTGTGGTTTTGTGGAGTATTATTCATGACTTACTGAGGCATTGCAAAACATCACTCCTGTGCTTGCAAACCCTGTCTGTCACCCCACCAGTCAATTTCATCCGAGCCCCGAGGAGAAACAGTTATCAGCAGATCCATCAGTTTAGGCCAATTCCCATCACCTCTGCTGCACCTCATCTCCGAGCAAACAAGCAGCAAAATAATACAGCAGTATATTTCTAAGGTGATTGTAGCAGCAGAGTTCGGGCGTTTGCTTTTACATCTTGCTTGAGTGTCTTAAACAGATGGGAATTATCAGAGGTGCTAGCTCAGCATGAATGAAAAAAGCTTCATTTACCCTAAAGTCTCTTGTATTGGCCTACAGCAGTGACATTAGTAGGTGGCATGTAGGTGTGTGTGTGTGTGACTAACTACTAACTAACTAACAAACAACATGCACTTTCAGCTTTTTCTAGTTACCTATTTCTACTTTATGCTATTTCTGCATTGGCCCAATTATCACAACAGTTTCAGTGTGCTTAATACTGTGCTTAGATACAAAGTGCACGACTTTAAACCACCAAGTTCACTTCTTCACCCTTCGCAAATACATGTTCAGTACATGTTCCAATGCTTATTACTCCACATGCAGTTCACTAAATCACCTCAACATGTGTTTTCAATCATGTATTGTTGCTAAACACTTTACCATTACATAAAATGCTGTTAGAGAGCCTTTATGGCAACAGCATTTTTGGGTTCTTTTTACTAAAAAATAGTGTAATGTATTGAGTTGTTGTTTTTTCTGTACAACTTACAGTATTGTGTTGTTAGAAATGGTTACTATTATTATAGCATTATTTTGTATGTACACATTTTGAGTGAATTTTGTATCTTACAGCAGTGGTGTGCACATTCTCTAAAAGGGAAATCCTGGGGTGTCTTGGTGGCTAAGTTGGATAGGGTGCTTACCATCTAACTGCAATGTCTTTGATTTGAATCCGGTCCAGAAATGATGCTTGTCATTTTCCCCTCTGTCCCATCTTTTCTGTCTCTTTATCTGTGAACTGTCTAATGAAACAGAAATGCCATGCAAAAAAATCTTTAAAAGGGCACAAAACTCATTTCTGATTAATTTTGTGCAGTGGCATGTACAAGGGAGAAAATGCAATAAAGTTGCGTTTCTGGCCATCTTCGTAATTGAAATGTCCACTTTCATTGACAAGTTGCACTATTCTACCAAAAAGCGTCAATGCTCAACTCTTTTTGAGGTCCACATGCCCTTGAGAATTCAAGGTGAACCTGCACTAGGCTGCTGAGAGCGAGGACTGTCTGTGGCATTCTGTTGTCATCAGTATTTACTCTGTAAGTTGTCGGTTGTCTCTTCACCAATGTCACCAAGACAAAATCCTACGTGCTTAATGCACCTGGCAATTACAGTAATTGTGATTCATAAGAGCTAAGCCACATATTCATGCCTGAACACTGATTAGTGTAGGACTGATTTGATTATTTTCTCAGCTGATGGTCTGAGGGATGGAAGTCTAAATTAAATTTATATTGACGATCAGGAACCACAAAGCAGCTCAACCGTGGCATCCCTATTTACAGCAGTACTTTTTTCTTCTTTTACGAGCTCCATTGTGCCAGTGACTGACCGACCTACTAGGCTGACATGGCATTATTGGGGCCTCAGGCTAGCACTAGTGTCCTCTATGCTCTTACTACTCGTTTAATTCTAACCTCTCTGAGTCTGTTACTTCGATATGTCCGGTTCAGTGACACACTGGGGCGTTCGGTGTGTACCATGTGAGTGTAAGTGGTCCGTTGTCAGTGGCAGTGTGACATCCTCCAGCGATGTAAATGCTGTGGAGAGCAAAGGGCCAGAGGAAACCCAGTGAGGCAGTAAGCTCGAGGCCTGGATTTACTAGCAAGGCATCGTCTGGAAGGCTCTGAGAGGAAGTTCATCCACTACCTCAGTAGGTGGTTAGTCTTACTGCAACACAGGCAATCCAAGGGCCCTAAGTCTCTCCGAGCTACAGCACAGTGGGCTGGTATTTCCAGGAGCGTGTGGATTTCCTCACACAAACCTCTGAAATTAAGAAGAAATGAGAGAGAGGACACCAGTAAAATGTAAAGAGTCTTCCATAAGTGGAGTATTGGAGTATTTTATTTTTATTTCATTTATTATTTATACTATTTGCAGGGTACTAATAAAGGGTTCAACAGTTTGGTCTTTCTAGTGTTAAGCTGCTTTCTGAACCATCAAGACAGGCGATTATTCTGGAGCTGTCTGTTTCCTGGCAAGATCAGATGGAGGAGGCCAATGGGATCAACCGGGCCAAGTATAAGGACTTGGTGACGTATCGTCAGAGGCATAGAGGGCAGAGGGGGTGTGCACAGAGGGATGCAGAGGGTTCTCAGGCCACTCTTCCTGCAGGGCCTACACTCTGGGTATCACAGGTGTGTACAAGAGGCTGCAGAGAGGACTTCAAAATGGCTGTAGATCAAGAGCAGCAATATATAGGCTATGCATGCTACTTGGAGAAAAGCCTCGGACCGATCTCCCCTGGCTAGAAAGTGGGCAAGTGCGTCTGAAGTGAAATAAACAATGACCCTTGGTTACATCACCGTGTCCAAATCAGAAGATTATAGTGGAATCAGATCTTGTTCCTAGTTTGTAGGCATGGACTTGGTTTCTAATGTGGCCCTGGATTTGAAATGAGTTTTTACCAAACATTTCCAAGCCTCTCAGTTGAATACACCTCTGCAAAAGATACATTTAGTTGAGCTGGGATCCATATTTTGTGGGAGTTGTGGGTGCAGAGACTGTTATGTGATTGGGAGTCAATATTACCCTCTCTATTTTCATAGCATGTGTGTAATATTTGTGATCGAACTCTGACACAACCAGAAGAAACATTTCTATTTTAGCCTAACAGTTTTCATTAGAATAGGCTCCAACTGCACACGTCTTGGTAGATCAGCAAACCTCGCTCTGGGTTTGAGCCTCGCTTATAACTCATGTTGCATGTCGCCCTCTCTCCCATTTTTTCCCCGTCACTCACTCTCATTGTTTGCTGTAAATAGAACAGAAATAGAAATTCAGAAATTTCAAATGATATGTCTTTTTTTGGAAGGTGTCTCTGACAAACCTAAATGTATTGATCCAGTACCACTAAGGCCTTCTATATTTGCTAGATCAATACCTGCAGAAATGTTCCCCAGTGAAAAGACCATTGTTGTAGCGGGGAGTGCGGCTGTTGCTGCTGAGAAAGTAAGGCTGTTATCACAGAGCTATTGATCTTCTCAGTCTACCACTAGCAACGTACATAGAACTGGAGGGAGCAGCACAGCACGTCTATAAATACATACAAATATAATGGACATGCTTGTTGTCTCAGTAGATTAGAGCACCTAACTGCTTTCTGATTGGAACAATGCTTATCTCCTCCTCACAGGGTGACGCACACACAGCCATGTTGCCATGCATGGATGGATACACACACACATCCATATGCAAGCACAACGAATGCATGCAACTATTATTTCTCTGTCTCTCTTTACCTGTCTCACTCAGCATTCAGATTATGCACCTACTGTACAAACTCTTCCTTTAGCCGATGGACGTACCATGATTGATGCCTACCTAGCATCAGATCCTACCTAGCATCAGATCCTACCTAGCATCAGATCCTACCTAGAATCAGATCCTACCTAGCATCAGATCCTACCTAGCATCAGATCCTACTGTAAGATCTGAACTGCTAAGATAGTATACTATTATAGTATCGATATTATCTCCTTAAAAACATCAGATGTCTGCAGGTGTAAATGCCTGCCTTGAACAGTAGCCTAACCTCAGGCCCAAAGACACATCAACACATTAGTGGGGTATTTAGGCCTGAACTATCACAGCTGACAAAGAAACATTTTGTTTTTCCTTCATTTGTAAGCTGTTACCCAAAGGGTAAATGAGTGTTGAGAGGGTTGTTTCTTTGTCCCAAGCATGGACAAAGGGTGCAATCATTATCTGCAAACAGCACATTGTTAGCAAAATCAGACGATCATAATTCAAATGTATTCAATCACGAACGACAAGGGAATTATTGGCTAAACATGTTATGTTTAATTACACTTGGAGTACTGCTACCGGACGCGAAACTCGTCGGGATTAGGGACGTTGAACGCAGCATTGAAATCACACGCTGGTGTGATTGGCTGAACTTGAAAGAGACGTCTGATAGGCTACAGAGAAAGGCCCTTTAGAAAAAATGCATTTGTGAATCTAACCACGTCAGGAAACTCTCAAAAATCCACACACAAATGTAACGAGGTTCACAACTCGTCTGGAGGTTTCTAAACGCAGATTCGACAATCTGTATATAAATGTAACAACATTGAAATATGTTTTAGATGAACACTGCAGCTGTTTTTAACTAAGTATATTTGTGGATTTGTTTTACATTTATATAAAACGAGACGTATTTGTGTGTGCATCGGAAACAGACATTTGTGAACACTAATGTATTTGTGAACCTTCTGTCATTTATATATATATATTTTTTACATTTATATGAAACGATACACATTTGTGTGTGCATTGAAAAATATATTTGTGAACAGAGACATTTATATATAAATCGCAAAATATATTTGTGAATCGTGTTGTATTCATTTGTGACTTATGAGAGTTATCTGACCCCATAGATCCCCACCTACCTCAGCTAATGCAAAGGAGAGTGTCAAACAAAGTAAATTCATGTCTGCACAGCCATAATCAGTTATATCAACAAAACTAAGGAGTTAAATGTGTTCTGTTACATAAATAGTCTTCTGTCTGCAATGCCTTACGTTGATGCGCATCAACATGAGATATTATTATGTTGGGTTAATGCGCTGCAGTGATTTGATTTCTGGAAAATCATTTTGAGGTTCCTACAAATATACACTATTTCAGGCAAATTGTTCAAAATGTTATGGAAAAGGGCTTATTCTAAGCCTGCAGATATTTGAAGGGAATACTGTGGCTCTTCCCTGATGGATGCACAATTACAGTGGCCTGTGTGGCCATATTTATTATATACTGTACAGGTTTAACCCATTACCTCTCATACAGCTATGCCTACAAAATATGAATGGCAGTAGATTGTGTACCTGTCATAAGCCTGATCCATAAATCCATGAACCCGTAAAAACTGTGTATAATTTATATCACGTCTGAAGACCAGAGCCGATGAGTTCTGATATACATCTGCTTGGGCATCGAGTGTTAAACTGAGTTGCTATTTACGGCATTCCTTGTCCTTCCTCTCCATTGTAATAGATGCTGAACAGCCACGATGGTCAGGAGGACACTGTGGCAGTCACCTCTGTTGCGGTTGTATTCGACATATCGACCAAAACAAAACTGTTAACTAATCTCACTCATTCCTGTTTCCTGTCTCTCACTTGTACTTCTAAAGGCCTCTGGAGCCGAATTGAATAGTAGATTTTACTCGACTCCAAGATGAAAGCTGTTTTGTAGAGTAGCTCTCCTCAGTCGAAGTAAAACTCCTGCGTGCTTGACCTGCTCCTCTCCACCGCCTGACTGTAAGCTGATCAGACAGATGCTGTATGCAGTAGGCTATATCCTTGGTGTGTGTGTCAATCTTACCATATATGTACATGCTTGCAAAAGTGTGAGTGTGTAACTGTGTGTAGGTGTGTACGATGTGTGGCTTAGTCTTAGATGGTGTGGTGACAGGGGGTACCTGGGATACGAAGCATCTGCTAAGAGGAAATGATCAAACAGGCACAATCACCCATACACCGAATCAAACACATAACTGCACGGGTAGAGGATACGTGCATTCATTTTGCATTCCCTTGGGCGACATACAGCAATTCCACAATACTGTAATTGAGTTTGATATGAAAATAAAAATACATAAAAGGTGGAAGAAAATGTACAAATGATATGTCTAGCCCTGCATGACTTCTATCAGCCACTGAAAGTTGAAATTGTCATATTTTATATATTTTTATATCTCTCTCATCTCCAAAAACAGATCAAATACTTTAAATTTCCATGTCAGAAGCAAAATCAGAATCACCTTAACAGTCAGAGTTTCAAAGTAGATCCTGAGACGATTCCATATTTCATTCCTCTCTGTTTAACAGTGTGAGTGTGACTACACATGCGCGCTTGCCTGTGCGCTCTATATAGGTCGTGTGTTGTAGGAACCACAGTGCAGTGATGCTGCTCTGCATGGAGGGACGCTCGGAGCAGCAGGAGCAGAAGTGTACCAGCGCTACAGTACACTCTGACCCACATACTCCCCTCATTAGCCTCCCAGCCAAGCTAGACACAAACAACACAGATCACAAGGGATGCACCAACAGGTGATGGTGCTTGGACTTCACAGAAATTCTGTATGGGGTGCTTCATTCGTATCAAAAGCCTTCTCTCCCTTTTTCTGTGTGTTTCCTGACTCTGTTAAGGCTGTGGAGGCTTTTATTTTAGCCAGCAGAAATTGATTTTCTTACTGTACGCAGTGTGTCGAGAGAATACCGAGAGAAGCTAACATGATTTGTTTCACAATGGAAATACCTTTTGTGAAACTCCGGCATTATGCTCTGCGTTGATTGATGTAGTCACAGTGTCTCTGTAACAGTAAACCACATGTGATGATAGATTGCATTCCCTCCATGAACAAGAATATTGCTTTTCTTCAATTTGTGTCAGTTCATCATCTGAAATGCAGGAGAATGCAATTTGTGCTTGTCTCAGTTGTCTCAGTTGTTTCAAATTCATCCTTTTCTTCACTTGACATCCCCGGGATGAGGGGGAAGAAAAGAGCGGAGAGCACACAGAAGTCATTACCCGCCAGCGACATTTCTAATTACCAAAAGAGGGTTTTTGTATTTACTGAGCAAAATCTGCTTGTTGCATGAGCGGAAAAGCAATTCTCTTTTTACATGAATGAAGGACCCATTAAATAAAAACCCTGATTTCCCACTCTTTGCTTACATCCTCTCCCCTTTTAGGGCCTTTCTTTCAAGGGCCCCGCTGTTGTTCTCATCTTTGAATGTGTTGATCTATCAAAATGAAGAAACTTTCCCACTTCCACTCCTCCACAAGTTTCTCTACAAGTGATATCTGTCTTTTTTCTTTGTTTTTCGTCTCTCTCTCTCTCTCAGATGTGCGGGGCCCGTCGGGACATTGGACGTCGTGCGGTCATGCCTACGAAGAGCGAACTGTGTGGAACCCAAAGTTCTGCGTGGTCACTGACTGTCAGATGCTGCTTCTGGGCAAGGAGGAGGTGGGGAGAATAGACATAGCACAGCCTCTACGTCTCTGTTGCTCTGTCATTGTCTCTTTCCTCACTTCTTCCCACATATCTCCTCCCCATCTGTCTTTGCCATCAGTTTCTATCTAGCTCAAATTCCTGTCTATCCATTCATCCAGGTTGTCATCCATCTTACAACACAACCCCTAAATGTTGATTTTTCCTTCCTTGTTCCCTCACACCTTGTCCCCTACCCCTCTTCCCCCTCATACTGCTACTGTGGTGTTGGCATGCAGTTAATCAAATCATGTGTCAGTGCTGCTGTGGTGTGACTTACCGCTCTACTCTACTGTCATAGTGGCATGTGCTGTACTGTCCATGTATTACGTGGTATACATATATACACATATATACACCTTCTGTCTGAAAATAACGTTACTGTGGTAAATACAATTTCTACTTCTACTTACTTCTAGAGCTCATCTCAGATTGTTTTCCCCATGCTTTTAATTTGCTCTGTGTATCCCGCAAATCCTCAGTTAGTTAAGGCTAGCTACACACTTCGGGATTATCGGGTTGATTTATGCCAGATTTGCCCATCCAATAGGAGGTGGAAATCCCAATCTGAGGCTCAGCCAGGACCGACAGTCAGCACAGAATATCTGGTGGTGTGAGGGGTCCACAGATTCAATCTTAACCACCCTGATAATATCAAACATGTTTGCTGTTTATGACCCGACATCTGCCCAGGTCCTGAACAAGTCCTATGGTGTGATTTTGTTCCAAAACTGGAGACTGAATCAGGAGTCATCAGATAATCTCAGTTGTATCGTTTAGTGTGTAATATCCCGTTTAATCGTCTAGTGAGAGCATATTTACGACTGGGAGACAAAAAGTCTGTGAAATTCATCATCATGTGTGATGTGTTGTACAAGTTAGGATTTTACAGTTCTAGCATCTCCCCAGCATAATACGCTCTGATGTTTTGTCTGCCTTTGATACAGTAGATAACACATCAAATGACACCTAAATGTCCCCTAGGAAGAATTCTCTTTTCTCCTCCACAGGGAGGTCAGAGTGCAGGGTCAGCTACAGAGCAGTGCCCCCGATAATGGTTGCTGACACGGGGGCTTGAACCTTACCGCTGGAAGTCGGGAGAAAGGTCTGGCGTCTGGTGAGACTCAGTCAGGTCCAGTCCAGTTGTAACACACCAATCGTTGCAGAGAGGAATTATTTGTATAGAACAGTTGACTGCCTTTCCACTACGATGTTAATTTTGCAACTACAACAGCTCTAAATCTCTTGAGACCCACTCTCTGAAAGGTTATCTCTAACACGGATAGTACATGTGGTATGAACTACAGGCCAAGACCGGGAAAACGGCACAGTTTCATAACGACTAGCCGCGGATGACGAGGCGAGGCCAGAGAGGGTGCAGGCAGCTGCAGAAGCTTGGCTAGAATGAATCAGAGCATAAACTGCTGTAAACGAGCAAACATGACCTCGAACGCATGCTGACACATACATAGACACACACATGCCGGGAAGCAGCCCAGCAATGCAGTGACGAGATTTGCTGTGGGAAAATTAAAATGGGAGACATAACCCCCCCCCCCCATAATGCTCCTCAAAAAGAACACGGAGGAATTAGTGTGTGAGGATTATCCTGGAAAGATTTGGAAGACTAACCACACCGCCGTGCTTTGGCTCACCATACTCTACTGCTCTCTACTGTACTCTACTGTATTGTACTCTACTGTTCTGTGAAAGGCTTGGGTGCTATTATATAAGGCAAATTACTATTTCTGACTCGGGGGTGACTGAGGCTCATTAGTAATTTAGCAGATACTCTAAACGGAGGCCAAGCCGGGCGCTGAGCTTTTGACACAATATCTTTTTCTGCTTCAGGACTTGCCAAACGGCACGTACAATCAGATGGACACTTTTCTTTCACAGTGACGCAATCTTGATCTTGTTTTTTCCTTTCAAATTAACTCGGAAGCGTGCAGTTCAGAAATTGGGAATATACTGCGAACTTTGTGACTGCCCGTGCAATTTGTCGTATTCTTAAATGTGTTTCAGCGTTAAGCCAAAGGTGGTGGCACTAACCCACTGTAGTTGTACAGGTCCGTGACTAGAATGCACCGAGTGATGCATTGTGGGAAGTAGAACGATGCACGGACACAGTAAAATCCGCATACACAGTTTGATTATAAAGTGATGGTTTAAAGGCGTTTTTGGTTGCAGGGGTGGTGTAGATAGTAAACCGATTGCAACGGGCTTTCATGGAGCTTTACAGAGAGAGATTTCTCACATGGCTCTGGGCCAACATAGCCTTGAGCGTGGGCACCATTGTAACCACTGTCATGTTCATTTACCTGGCCTGGAGAGATGAGAAGCACATGTAGAGCTGAAGCAAAATGAGATGGTCAAGTCTTGTAAGTCTCTCTGTCTATATCTTTCTTTCTTTGTTTTTGCCGTCTGTCTCTCGTTGTCTGTGTCTGTCTCTTACCCCTCCCCCCTCCACTCTCTCTCATGGTGCAGTAACAGTGGACAATGTTGATGCTGATATTGTTTTTGTGACATAATGTTTGCCAATATATTTTTATTGTCACACTGGCCAAAGGCAATTAGGCCGTTGGCCATTCTTATAGCCAGCCTGACACCTCCCTTATCGTAAGACAAACGATGCTTCCACTGTAGGGAGGGGAAGAGGGTGAGAGCAGTGAAAGGGGTTGAAAGGGAGAGAGCACACAGATGTGGAAAAGAGAGAGAAACAAACACAAAGAGAAACAAAAAAAGAGTGGCCAAAGGAATAGAGAAGGTGAATGGGAAAAGTGAAAGAGACAGAAGACCAATCGCTACATTGCATGCCTTGTGCAGCGCATTACAGTAGGTATGAGACTTTTAAAAAGAAAGAAGAAGTTTTGACAATGATCATTTGAACCGTCAGTTCCCGGCCCACAGAACACACTGTGTATACTGGTTTCCTCCCAGTTCATTCTATTAGCTTCTCTGATATTTCTGGAGCTGCACATTGCTACCAGTAGAGGGGGTTCAGGATTAGATACAGAGCACACGTCAAAGCCCCCTCCACTTACTACAATATGAACATTTTCAAACAAGCCTTGCTAGTAAATCATCGGTTTGCAAGGCAAAGTAGGAGTGACAGATGATTTCTATTTGAAAGGGGTGAAACTGGAGGAGGACTTTAACAACACCCATGTTTTTATGTGTTAGTATCAACAATCCTTGCTGAGTTGAAGGAGCTGGAGGGAGCTTCGTCAGTGCTCAAATGTTGTCTTAATTCAAGCCATTTAGGCTTTACGACATACTTCGTTGTAATTAAAACAATGTTTATGTTCTGTGGTAAAAGCAATAAACAGAGGAAAAACAACAACACTGTCTCCAGTATGCAGTTTTTTTTTTCTTTTTTCTCAGTCTTTCAGTCTTTTTTTGCATTAGTTGGATTTTAACACTCATCCGAACTGTTTTTATTTTGATACATGCTGCTTTACACCATTAAGCTACCCAGTACATTTGCAGTCGTTTACTGATAGCCATTGACCAGCTTGTATCTTGATCAAGGGTACATACAATGTAGTTGCTGAGAGGGGGGAGAAGGCTATTCCTCCAGTGGGCTCAGCTTCAACCTTGCACTCACCAGCCAGCTTCTCTAATCTTGACCCAGCCACCTCAAAGATTTCTTAACTGAATTATGTTGAGAAATGAGATACCAATTAAAACAAGCTGAGCTGAACAAATTTACAGAACTGAAATGAAGAATAATTATCTCTCTCACCAAACACACCGTCAATACCCAAGAGGTATCTTGTCCAACTTCCGACGAGGACCCCCGACCCCCCGAGTGCCATGAGGTATTTGACACACTGACTGAGACAGTTGTGAACAAACATGTTGCCCCACATATCATGACTTCAGTTTTGCTGATACGTAACTCCAGCTTCAATTAGGAGATTACATAAATGAAATATGCTAAAACCAAGGACACATGAACCAAAACACATTTCCTCAAGTATATGTATGCAATCCGTTAATGTTTTCTAGATGATATGTAGAGGCTGGCTCAAGTATAATACATACTTTTCTTTTTTCTTAAAGTGGTTACGTTGCCTCAGCAAACGTTTTTTAAATGTATGTACAGTCGATAGCACATGTGCCCTTCCTCCTCCTTCCTCATCTAAAGTGAACTAATGCCTACCCTTTACATAGTGGAGCACTGATTCACTGAGGAGTTGGCTGATGGATACATGAATAAATGGATGGGTGGATGGACTGGTGCATGGATGGATGAATAAATGGATGGGTGGATGGACTGGTGCATGGATGGATGGACTGGTGCATGGATGGATGGATGGATGGACTGGTGTATGGATGGATAGACTGGTGCATCGATGGATGGATGGATGGACTGGTGCATGGATGGATGGATGGACTGGTGCATGGATGGATGGATGGATGGACTGGTGCATGGATGGATGGATGGATGGATGGACTGGTGCATGGATGGATGGATGGATGGATGGACTGGTGCATGGATGGATGGATGGATGGATGGATGGACTGTTGCATGGATGGATGAATGGATGGATGGATGGATACATTCATTTGTGATGATTCATTCATGTTCAGCAGTAATGCATCTACATAGGTTATGTTCCCATCCATGACAGATCTCAAGACCACGTCCCTTGCTAAGAGACCCTTGCCCTTCCATACCACACACTTTGATTCACAATAGACAGCCAGATATTGTCCTTACTTCAGAGTCAGTGTCAGTGAGAGTTGTCTTTAAAACCCAAAGTCCCATGAGGCAATTAAAGAGCAGATCAGGGGGAGAGAGAAATAGAGAATCAGAGACTGAGAGAGACAGAAAAGCTACTGCACCGAGCTGACTGGTGTGACGATGTTCGATAAGCTATTATCACTCCCCTTAGGAGCGATCAGGCCTCTTCCCTTTCTCTTTCACTCAATGCTTTCTCATCACAGCCACCCTTTTTCTTTTGTCTGCTGAAGTATGCAAGCTATAGGAAGATATGGGCTGACACAGACTGATGTGCTGCTAATGCCTGCTCTGTTTTATCCTGGTCTCCTCATCAATCAGGACCACTACAGCTATTGTCCACTGGTGCAGCATTAAACACAGAGTTCAGAATATTGTACCTGTATTTTTCATGACCATTTTTCATCTCGTCACCTTCCATTCTCCATCCATGTGTCTACTTTCTATCGGTGGTTCTTGTTCATTTTCTTTCCCCTTTCATCTGTCTCCAATCTCTCTCTCTCTGTCTCTCTCTCTCGCTCTCTCTCTCTCTCTCTCTCTGAGTGGATGGTGGGAGCGGAGTGCGTGGTGAGTGTGCGATTCAGAGTGAATCTGCTGTTCTATCTCTCAATCTACTTTTCTAATCGTTTTCATTTGGGTTATTTTCTGTTCGTTAGTTTCACTGGTACAGTTTGGGTTTGTTTGGTGCACTTTGGTGTAGTTTGGTGCGGGAGCGTCGGCAGTCGGCCTCGCTGGGCAACATGCCGGCCGCTCTAGTCGGAGGTACGGGGTTGGAGAGGCTGACACGCCGGCATGCGGTGAAGCTGTTGCCGGCTGTCAGCTACTCGGTGGAGGAGTGTGGTCTGGCGGTAGGAGAGGTGGTGGGACACGGTAGTGTGAAATCCGCGTCGCGGATGAACAACGCCGTTGTCATTTTTTTAGATTGTGTGGACAAGGTAAATCTGGTTGTGGAGCGGGGCGTCGTCATTCAGGACACGTTCACTCCCGTTCTCCCGTTGGTCAGCCCCGCTAAGAAGATCATCCTGTCCAACGTCCCCCCGTTCTTTAGGAACGAAGTGTTGGAGAGGGAGCTGGCCAGACACGGTCAGATTGTCTCTCCTGTCAAGATGATCCCCCTGGGCTGTAAATCTCCCTTGCTGAAGCATGTGGTGTCTTTCAGAAGACAAGTCCTCATGATTTTAAACAGCGACAACACTGAGCTAAACCTGGCTTTTAAATTCAAGGTTGAAGACTTTGATTACACCATTTATGCCACTTCAGATACCATGAAGTGTTTTGGGTGTGGGATGGAGGGTCACCTGATCAGATCATGCCCTGAGAGAAAGGAATCAGGGCCCACTGATCAAACACCATCATCACCTAAGGCTAGTACTAGTAGTTCAGACTCAGTTAGACCAGGGAAAGACACTGTGGTGAAGGAGACAGGTAAGGACACTGTGGTGAAAAACAAAGAAGCAGGTAAGGTTAGTGTGGTGAAGGGCAAGGAAGCAGGTAAAGATACTGTGGTGGAGGATAAGGAGACAGGTAAGGGTAGTTTGGTTACAGAGAAGGAGTCAGGTAAGGTTAGTGTAGTTAGGGAGGCCGAAAATGTAATGGTGATGGATGGTGAGGAAGCAGTGGTCAGGACAGAGGCTGAAGGGAACGAGGCCAGTGGGGATGCTGAGGTTGGACAGGGAGAACAGGCTGGACAGACGGCTACTAAGGTAGCAGAGTCTGTCCTAGAGGAAGACGAAATGGTCATAGATCCAGATCTATTCAAAATGTCATATAAGCGTAAAACCCCAGAGGTCGGTCAGTCCTCCAGTAAGGCTAAGAAATCAGCCAAGAAACCTGCTAAAGCTCCAGTGAGCCAACCAGAGCAGAGCATGGAGGACACCACTGTAGACAGTGACAGTGATGAGCCGGAGTCTCAACCCTCCACCCAGCCTGACAGGAAGAGTGGCTACTCACTCACTAGAATCAGGAAGTTTCTGCAGGACACCAAGGGTACAAGGGCTGTTAAAGTTGACAACTTCTTCCCTGATCTAAAACTTTTTGTAGAGTCTGCAAAATACTTGATGAAAAACCCTGCAGACCTGAGTGAACAGTCCTTCACTGAACAGGAGGTTTTCAGACTAAAAAAAAAGATAAGAACACAAGTCCTTGAAGATCAATTTGTCTTTTCTTTTCTTTCTTTTTTGTTTTTTTGTTTCTTTTCTGCAGTTTGGCTTCCCCCCCATGGCTAATATAAGAATAGGCACCCTTAACCTGAATGGGGCAAGAGATGATGCAAAGAGGGCATCTCTCTTTAAACTGATGGAGCTGAAGCAGCTAGACGTGATGCTAATACAGGAAACACACAGCACTGAGGACAATACAGTTGCATGGAAAAGGGAATGGAAAGGAGAAGTAGTTTTAAGCCACAACACCAGTACTAGTGGTGGAGTGGGGTTTTTATTTTCCAAACAGTTCATGCCACAGTCATATGAGGTTGTGTTCACCAACACACCAAGACAGGTTTTAGTTCTCTGCAACAGTGGTGGGATGTTGGAAAATGTAAGATAAAGCAGTTTTGCCAGCAGTACACTCAAAATGTCACAAGAGACATAGCCAGATCTCTAAAGGCTCTGGAGCTTGATGTGGTGGAGCTCCAAGACTTAGCAGAGTCCACAGGAGATCGAGGCCATATTCAGGCGCTCAAGGCTAAAAAATCTGCTCTGGCTAGCCTGCTGGGTATTTCAGCACAGGGCGCTCTGGTCAGGTCACGGTTTCGCAACATCTCAGAAATGGATGCCCCATCCCACTTTTTCTTCGGTCTGGAGCGTAAGAACGGGCAGAAGAGGCTCATCCACAGCATGCGCTCAGACTCAGGCCAGATACTGTCTGAGGCCACTGACATCAGGAGGCATGCTGTTGGGTTCTACAGGAGCCTCTTCAGGTCAGAACTTAGAGAGGAGCAGGAGGGGTCACATGCTTTCTATGAAGGTCTACCAAAGGTCACACAGGACTCCGTTGCAGAGCTGGAGGCTGCAGTGTCTCCCGGTGAGCTGTATGCCGCCCTGCAGAGCCTGGAAAACGGCAAAGCTCCAGGTATAGACGGCTTACCGGTGGAGTTTTATAAGTCCTTGTGGTCGGTGGTAGGGGGGGACCTGCTGGCTGTGCTCAGCGACAGTCTTGCCGTAGGGCAGCTGCCGCTGAGCTGCAGGAGGGCAGTCCTCACCCTCCTGCCAAAAAAGGGTGACCTGCAAGACATAAAAAACTGGAGGCCTGTCTCACTGCTGTGCACCGACTATAAGCTCCTCTCAAAAGTTCTGGCCACCAGACTGAGGGAGGTGATGGGGCAGGTGATCCATTGTGACCAGACGTACTGTGTACCTGGCAGGTTGATCAGTGACACTATAATTCTGATTCGGGATATTTTGGACGTCTCTGGTTCATTGGGACTTAAAACTGGTCTTATTTCCATAGACCAGGAAAAGGCTTTTGACCGGGTTGAACATCAGTATTTATGGCAAACTCTGGAAGCTTTTGGTTTCAGCCCGGGTCTTATAGCTAAGATCAAGGCCTTGTACAGTGACATTGAGAGTGTGCTAAAGATTAACGGTGGTTTGAGTGCTCCTTTTAAGGTCCAGAGAGGAATCAGGCAGGGCTGCTCATTGTCAGGGATGCTGTACTCCCTGGCTATTGAGCCCCTGCTACACAAACTCAGAGCTGACCTCTCTGGAATAAACATCCCTGGGTGCAGCGCAACTTTTAAATTGTCAGCCTATGCCGACGATGTGGTTGTTTTAGTTAAACAGCAGAGAGACATTGACATTCTTGCTGAAAATGTGGAAAACTTGGTAATCTCTGGAATGCGGAAAACTGTGTAATCTCTTCTGCTAAAGTTAACTGGGGGAAGAGCGAAGCAGTCATGGTCAGGGGATGGGCTGAGCAATGAGCTCATTTTACCAGGGGGACTGACATGGAAGAAGGGAGGGTTGAAGTATCTGGGAGTGTTTTTAGGGGATGAGTCTTTTAAACTAAAGAACTGGGAAAATCTTTTAGAAAAAGCTGAAGGTCGTTTTAAAAAATGGAAGTGGATTTTATCAAACATGTCCTACAGGGGGCGCGTACTTGTTGTTAATAATCTGGTGTCCTCTACCCTGTGGCATCGTCTGATGTGCCTTGATCCCCCAACGAACCTTCTGGCCAAACTGCAGGCCCTAATAGTGGACTTCTTCTGGGACAAGCTGCACTGGGTTCCCCAGAGTGTACTGTACCTGCCCAAAGATGAAGTAGGTCAGGGACTTATTCATCTGGGCAGCAGGGGTGCAACCTTCCGCCTCCAGGTCATCCAGAGGCTTCTCTATGGACCTAAAGACTTGGTGTGGAGGCCGGTAGCATGTGCAATTCTGCACCAGCTTGGTGGACTGGGACTGTGCAATTCCTTGTTTTTAATGGATCTTAGCAGTGTTCGTTTTAATGGATTACCTGTTTTTTACCGTGGGCTTTTTAAAACCTGGAACCTATTCAAGAGAGAAAGAGTGGGCGGCTCAGACTCTCTGCACTGGCTTTTAAAGGAGCCCGTGGTTCTTGGAGCGCATTTGGACGTCGCCTGTGGGGCGGGGCCTTCACTCTCCAGACAGCTCTGCAGGTCAAAGGTTGTCACATTAGGACATGTTGTGGACATCACAGGGGCGGACATGGACAATGCTGCTGCACTGGCGTCACGTCTGGAGGTGAGGTCCACCAGGGTTGTCGGCCTGATGCTGGAGAGATGGAGGCAGGCCCTCAGTGAAACAGAACGCTCCATGATGACAAGGTACTGCAACGGGTCTCTTCATCCTCAGGATGGAGATCCTTTCCCCCCACTGAGACTGTTGCCTGTTTTTAAAAACTGTACAGGGCCTCTTTTAGATTTGGGAGATGCGTCTGTTGTGGTTTTAAATGAGGCAAATGGTAAGGTTTTATATCAGATGTTGGTCAAGGTTCTCAACAAAGAGAAGCTGAACAGGAGAGGTGACACTCCCTGGAGGGCCCATCTTGGTTTAGATGATGATGTGAAGCCAGAGTGGCGAGCGCTGTACAAACCACCGTTAATGAAAAAAGCTGGTGATCTGCAGTGGAGGGTTTTACATGGCATTGTGGCTGTCAATGCTTTTATTTCCATTTTAAACCCAAATGTTGATCACGACTGTCCTTACTGCACACAGAGGGAAACCGTCTTCCACTGTTTCCTGGAGTGTTCCAGACTTGCACCTCTGTTTTACCTGCTTGACAAACTCTTTAAGTCTTTTAATGAAGTTTTTACACAACACATGTTCATACTGGGCTATAGGTACTGTCAAAAGAAGAAAAGTAAGTGCCAACTTTTTAACTTAATTTTAGGCAGAGCAAAGATGTCTGTCTACCTCAGCAGGAGGAACATGGTAGAACAGTCCTCAGACCATGATGCTGTGTATCTGTTCATCAAAATGTTGAAAGCCAGACTGAAAATAGATTTTAACTATTACAAAGTGATGAACAACCTGGACGGGTTCATCAGTGTCTGGTGTTATAAGGGAGTGCTGTGCTCTGTATCAGAGGAGGTGTTGATATTGGGGAATGAGCTGAGCTGAGAAACTGTTTGGTTTTGTTTCTGTTGTTTTTTGTTTGTTTGTTTTCTTTTTCTTTTCTTTCAAGCTGAGTATCAAGGTTGTAATTGAAAATGGACAAGTGACCTGAACAGATTGATCTGTAGAACGTACAACGCTTTATAAATAAAGTGCTGTTAAAATTCAAAATTCTCTCTCTCTCTCTCTCTCTCTCTCTCTCTCTCTCTCTCTCTCTCTCTCTCTCTCTCTCTCTCTCTCTCTCTCTCTCTCTCTCTCTCTCTCTCTCTCAGCAGATCCATGCCTTGTTTTTGCAGGAGAGGCGGTCTGAGTCATGCAAGGTCCGACTTCTCCGGCGCACCATCAGTGTCCCCGTGGAAACCCAGTTCCCAGAATTCCACAGCCAGCTGTCCACTGGGAGTGGTGAGTAGCTTAAGGATTGACCTCTGCAGTGGCCAGGAAGCACACGCTCACGCTCAAACACACACCAGCGAAGAGTTTAATTGCTCTTTTGAATTCACTTAATTCAATTAAAATGATGAACACGGGGTTAAAATTTTAGCAAAGGTTCAACATGGTTAAAGGACATATACAGATATTAAAAGCCACCACGCCTCCAGCTACTGTGGAGACTGAACAGAATTGTGCGAGATGTTTCGCCCCTTTTTTCTGCAATCGGCTAACCTCAACTTGCTAGCTGAGGTTAGCCGATTTTTTGCTTCTTGCATGTGCAAGGCTGTTAAACATTAGGTTACAAACATACCCAAGATCTCTGATATGTGCAGAATGCTTGCAGAGGTCATATGGGCAACCTATCTCGAGGATAAGTACAAAAAACGCGCACACACACACACACATAAAATAAATATGTACCTCAACACAGTAACGCCACTCCTCATTTTCATGCTCAAAAACACACCACACTTGCACCACACTTAATGATTTGATGTTGTTCTTTCTCTATGTCTCTGCTATCATGAGCCTTTCAAATAAAATGAGTTTCTTCTGTTATTCCACTAGATGGAGAGCTTGCTGTTTCATAGTGCTGCACTGTGTTTCTGTGTTTCCTCTCTGCCCACTAAGACTACTATTCAAAGAATATTTGAGCAGATTTGAACTGCAGATGTGACACTTTTCTTCTTGCTGTTACTGGCAGTGTAATTGCTTTTTAATTTAACATTATCGGTTCCTGGATACAGCATTATATGCAGTCACAGTATGTGTGATGTTGCCACTACGAAATCTTCACATTTATTACCAGCAATCAGTGTTACTCTGTTTTTGCTCTACCTCTAGAGTGTGTTTTTTCTTTACTTTTAAACCCAATTTCTTTTTTAAAGCAAAGAATACTGTTGTGTGGGGAACATTAGTTTCTGTGGTGAGTATAAAGCGGAGCAAACATTGCCCTATAAAAACTTCCCACACGTTCACTTTACGTTTAAAAACATTTCTTCTCATTCTGTCTACAACCTTGTTCTGTCCAAATGTTGTGGAAGCATTTTTCATCCCACTTGATGCAACAATAGTTGTTTATTTTATCCAGTAAATCATTGTGAAATATTGTGTTCAAAACTGGATTATACAGCTCCCTATAGACTTTGTTGTGTTTTGACTTCCTGAAGGGGTTTTACCTCCTATCCCAGAGCCAGTGTTGCTGGGTGGTGTGAGGGTGGTATAATTGCTGGCTTGGCAGTGTGTGTATTTTGAGAAATTGCGAGGGCCTTGAATGGTTAAACACAGTGATTATAGTGGTGCTCTTTAATACTGGGAACAGAAGCATGCTTTCTGCAGAGACACTCTCCACCCAATATACCCAGTCTAGCTGTGACAGAGGTTTGTTTACACACTTAGTTTACTTAATGTGCCCAGTTATGGTTGTTGGAGCTGTGTTCAGCCATGAAATATGAGCTTCAGGGCCATGTGTATGTATGAGCCGTCTTACCGGCAGATACCGAAATCCACAAGGTTGGCAAATCATGCACATCGCATGTCCATGAGATTATTTTCAGTTGGCTTCTCATATGTGATGCTCTGCAACGTGACACACACACACCATTGTCAGGGGAAACTGGCAAACAAAAGATTTCACACAGATGAAGAAGCAATTCCAATGAGAAGGGGCAGATTCAGGAGAAAGGGCAGGAGAGGCAGAGTGCGAATTATACAATGACAATCGGGGGGGGTCAACTTTTTCTCCAGGGCGTAAAAGGGAAACCAGTACAGCGCAGGTGTGTGCTTCAGTGAACTGAAGTCTTACAATCCTTACAGTATCTTGATTGTTTAACGCAATGTCTGCAGTCTGTAGATGATGATGAATCAAATCCATTACACCAGCTCATGGCACGTACCACACAACAACTTTTGTAGTGAGGGGTCACCAACAAAGTATTCTAGAGCAAAACTGCCAGCAAGTCAGACCCCACACACACACACACACAACAGCAGACCATCATTCCGCTCAAACACCGACCCACACAATGCTGTACCAGAACCAAAGACACTATCAACATGCCAAAGAGGTAGGCAGATGTGTTACTACCATACAGCATCTAGGCCTGTGCCTGACTAACATTAAAGGCATAGACCACGCAATAATCTAAATTTGTTTTCTTGTTTTCTTACTTTGAAAATAGTCTGATAGAAAAATTAAATCAACATTCCACATTGTAGATCCTTTACTGGTCCCAATACCAAAATGAATGGATAAGATAGGACTCAGTCTATAGGCTCAAAAGCCTAAGCTAGAGTGACTCCTATCTTTTCCATTAATTCAGAAGTGAGAAACATATGGCTCCTATGGAATTATGGATTTGTTCTTTCTATTAGACTATTTTCTAGGTAAGAAAACAGCTGACAAAGTTTGATTTTTGGGTGATCTATGCCTTTAAGTAGTAGCTAGGCTAATGTTTCTCTGTGAATGAAAGTGTATTAAACTAGCTAGATAGCTAGCTACTTACATTAACCTACAGCGTCTCCATTGGCTTGTGCGACGCACACGAGCATAGACTTTAATGAGGACACGAGCCACTGCAATGATGGGAGTGAGGCAGGCAGACGAGACGTTCAACAACTAAGGTTAAGAAATGGTATGGTCCATTTAGGGGTATCTGACATCGTATTACAAGATTCTTCCAGGCATGAATATGGGAAATATATTGTAATATTTACTATTACAGGTAAGAAGAATATATGAATGTTTCGTCCCCCCCCCAAGTGTTAATTAGGGGGGTCAGACCCCCCCAATCCCGCCCTTGGATTCTCACGATGTCTTAGCAATGTAGCTCTGTGTGGGAAAGGGATCTTAGAACTACCCACATCTAGCCTAACAGAGGAATTTCAATGTGCAAAGGTAAGATGAGAGATGACGCCAACAGAATCGAAAGACAGTTAGGAGTGCATCTCCTACGGCACCAGTGGGTGAAAATGGAATCCAAGAGAAGCAGTGCAGCAGGCACTCACACAGTCAGCGCTCAAGCATAGGGGTATCGTAGGGCAGGTGCAACTAGGGCAAGGAAGATTAGGGCTAGACTCAGGGCAACCCCAGTAAGGTAACTCCATCAGGGAAAAGAATGATGTTTAGAGCGGTGTAGAGCAACATGGTTGCAAACCAAGGCCCTGTGGAGGTTGGATGCCGAGGTTTTGTAGCCACGTCCGTTGTAAGACTACTAGGTGAATTTGAGGGCAGAGCTTAAAGCAGGCCATGAAGATGTGTCTGAAGCAGCAATGGGAGGCAGTTAATAAATCTAACAGAAAAGGAATAACATTGACTGGGGGCACAAAGCACCTAATGTAGGTACTCTGAAGTGTTTTCTGAGCCACTTGCTTGACTGAAGCATGCTCTTTCTTTTTCTTAGTCCACTGGTTTCTTAGCAGCTAGAAATGACTTGTTTACTCTTGTTTGTTTGTAGCATGTTAGCTGTCATTGTTTGCTAATAGCATTGTTGTCACGGCTGTTTATCAGTAGCAGGTGTGTTGGGTATTGACCTGTTTTTATGCCGGCTCGTTAGCTTTTGGTTGTCTGTAGCATGCTAGCTGATATTGTTTCCAGCTAGCGTGGTAGCTCTGGGTGGTGATAGCATGGTTGTTGGTGTATTGATTCTTATATTGGCTTGTTATCCTTGTTATATCCTTGTTTGCTGATACAGTTCAGTTTATGACCTGCTGAGCAGATCGTCTTCAAGCCAGCAGTGTCAGGCTTCCCATTAGCTTATTGTTGTTGTTGTTGGAATCGATAGTAAGCCCAGAAATGATTGAGTAATGTTGGGGATGAGCCTAAACCGGTACAGGCAGGTTTTGGTTGTATTTGGTGTTGAGCACCTGGTTCCAGGGCGTCAGAAATCACTGTTGGGCCTTTTGGAGGTATTGTGGGCCTAAATCAATGAAATATCTGTGGATGGGAGGAAACCACAACCCCTGTGACATACCCGCACTCACACACAACCCATTTAGATTAGGTGGCTAGTGAATGGGGCTGCCTGTCTGATGGCTCTGTAGATTTATGATGGCGTAGCCCGATGTCCTCTACAGTCACCATCTGTGGGTTAGTGCATCATTCTTTCTGCCATCTGAATTGGGATTCTGTGTGACTGCTCACCCTGGATTATGGCACAAAGGATTATAACATCAAATCCTGTGTATTGGTAAATTGCATCCACTTCTTGGATATTTAGCAATCTGTCTTTTTCCCTCTCACTCTCTGCCTCTGAAACTCTCTGCCACTTTCATACCTCTGAAACTGAATAAAACACATTGGTTGTGATAAAGCAGTGGTCTCTTCCATGGGATATCTGGAAGTCTCTTCTCTCTATTTCCATTTGTCTAGAGCAAAGCATTCTACCTTTCAGTACTGACACTTCCAGTGAGCTATTTGAATAAACTCTTATCGGTCCAATAGTGATTTCAAAACCATTTGTCTTGATGCAAAGCATTCTGCAGTGTAGTAGCATCAAGCTCGTGAGGGCCTCGATGTCAAGCAGGGAACGGGACTAATAAGCCATTAATGCATTATTGACAAATGTTCAAAGTCCCTCCTTCTCTGGTTTTCTCTCTCTCCATATTTCTCTCTTCCTCTCTCTCCCTTTCCGTTGCATACTCTGTCTCTTACTCCACGTCTCCCTCTCGCTGTGAGGTCAATTCAAGTCTCATTCTTGTTGATGTGTGGAGGGAAAGATAATGAGACAAGCAGAGATGCCCCTTCCGTCTCATCAAATCCATGGTTGTCTTCAAGCATTCGACTAATAACGCTGTGAAGGGCATAGGTTCGGTTTTAGAAAATAGTTTGGACAAAATTCTGCCATTATTTTATGCAAAATAATACTCAGAATTGGAATCACGCACACATACGCTCGTACAAAGTTTGTGAACTCTTAACGGGGGTGGTTATTCTTTCATATATTATAGAGGAATAACCTCATACAATCCTTACCTAGCCTAATGAAATCTTGATGAAGATATCCCAAATAGAAAACATGCACAAATAAATATCACATACTTTCATTGTTTATTTAACACAACTGGTTCATTTAACAATAGTTTGTGGCACTTCCTTTAGGAGTGATGACTTGGAGTATACGTCTCCTTATGCAACTGATCAGTCACCCACTCCTCCTTACAGAACTCAGTGACGTTTGAGGGCGTCCACTTCTGGTCCTGTCACAGCATCTCAGTTGGATGTAGGTCAGGACTTTGACTTGGCCGATCCAAAACACTAAACTTCTTCCTGAGCCATTCTTTGATAGATTTGCTTGAATGCTGAGGATCATCGTCTTGTTGAATAGCCACTTTCATTCACTTTCAGCTTTAACTCTCAGACTGACGGCCTGACTTCTCTGGTTTCCCTCTGAATTAAAGGTTCCCTTAATAATCTTGACTCATCCAGAGGAAATAAAAACAACCCCAGACCATGACACACCCACCACCATGCTTGACTGTGTAGGGAGAAGGTTATTTTGGTGGTGGGCAGCTTTGGGTTGTCATCAAACATGGAATTTTGATTGCAACCAAACAGTTAAATTTTGGACTAATCTGTCCAGAGAACAGCCTTCCACAAATCTTCAGGTTTGTCCAGGTGATCTCTGGCAGCTGGACAGGAAGCTTTTTAGACAGGTAGAGGCTTCTTCCTGGCTACCTGTGCATGAATACCATTTCTATTCAATGTTCTTCTTATTGGTAACAGATGCTTGTGATATCAGATGTGGCAATTGAGGCGTGGACTAGATGACTAGATGTCTGCCTGCTACAAGACTAATTACAGGGCTTCTACATAATCTTGCCTTGGCTTTTCCATGACTATTACATAACATACAGCACAATTTCTATGACTGGTATTTAGGAGCATAAATGTTTTGAATAGCTGATATGAATTTTCTTTCCTGCATGTTAGCTAGAACTAATGTTAGGAAGTAATATTAAATGTGTTTTTGACCAAAGATGCTCTTATAGGGGATGTACTGAACACCCGGTGCTTTTCTTAGTGCGTTTTTGACACACACACACACACACCATATATACAAGAACAAATACTTTGGGTGCCTGCTTGCACATCCATAAATAGGAAACATTTGTGTACACAGACGTCAGGTCAAGTCAAGTTTATTTATACAGCCCTTTATCACAAACAAGTCTCAAAGGACTTTACTGGCCTAACTAAGTCAGGCTGATAGACAATTGACTTTATGACCTCCAGTTGATGCAGACTGTAGACAACAGAATAATCCTTCCAGGAACGCCTCGGGTGACTTTTAAGGCCTAACTAAGTCAAAATCAATCAATTATGACAAATAAGATGTTACAGAATACAATCGGAACAAAAGCACATAAAAACAGAGTAACAGGTAGAAGAGGATTGATAGGATCTAACAGAGTGGAGGACATAGCAAGCCTACGTAATCTGCCGAAGGTAGCCTAACCAGCCTAAGGTGCTCTATGAAGACAAAGAAAAACCCTATAGGAGAAAAAATGGACAAAACACTGGGTGGGGCCATTCAAAGAGGCATCCGCCCAGGACGGCTCGGCCTGCAATAGATGGCAGGACATAATATAGTGCAGGCCATATAGATCTGTGTGTGTATAGTTCACTTGGATAGTTCAATATCCTTGCTCAGCCAGGGCCCCCATAGTTCGGCGTATGTAGTACAGGCCTGAGTCGACCAGGGGCCAAATAGATTGGTGTTTATAGTTTCCGGAGAACCCACATCTCATGTCAGCCAGTCCTGGCACCACATCCCACTTCGGCCCGGGGCCCTGCAACCGCACTCCATATCCACTAGGGGCCAGCACCCACACTCCATATCAGCCAGGGTCCAGCATCCATGTCCCAGATCAGCCAGGGGCCAGTATCCATGTCCCAGATCAGCCAGGGGCCAGTATCCATGTCCCAGATCCACCTCACTGTTTGCGGCAGGTGCCTGAATGGAGGAGGGAAGACACACAGCCGCACTCGACACTGACCACACACACCAGCAGACACACTCAGCCACGCACTCACTCAACATGGAGACAAACAGGGAGACAATCAGTTGTACTGATGTGGTCAGGTAAAGAGGTCGCCCTAGGCTAGTATCCATCAGGCAGTACCTACACTGAGTCTAAGCTAATGTAACGAGACTGTGTCGATCCCGAACCAGACAAAATAAGTCTTCAAGCTTCAGGGTAATGTTTGTGAAGAGAGAACTCTGTGTCTTTGGGCCAACAAATAACATCTCTGTTTTGTTGGTATTTAAGAGTTAATAATTTAGTGACATACAATTTATTTATTTTTTTATAGCAGATAGACATGCTTCTAGATTAGTATTTGTAGGTCAAATGGTGTGTGTGGGTCCATACAACAACAAGACAACAACAACAAGGTTGACAGCTTGATGGGTAATTTTGCAGAGAGGAAGCATGCATGCACACATACACACACTCACACACACACACACACACACACACACACACACACAATTACTGTGTATATTACAATATACTGTATATACACATGCACATTTCCGTGTGTCTTTGAGTAAGTGTATAGTTAGTATAGCATATAGCTCCTGCTCAGGTCCTTGTCTCCCTGTGTGTGTTTGGTCATTTGGCTGCTCAGGCTAGCTGATGTAAGCGCTAAGCTTAGGATAGGTTATTTTTGGTTTCCTTTCTATAAGGGAGACTTGATGACATGTTCTCCATATGCTCCATATGTTGACATAACTCTGCATGGCCTAAAGACAACAGAGCATGCAGCTCTTATTTTGGTGGAGCAGCAGATGTCTGCTTGCTCAGATCTGTTGATAGATCTTTTTCGAAATAGTTTGATGACATTCAGTGCAAGCTCACTTTGGTCAAAACGTTACCTTAGAGTAATGGCATATTGACATTTTCATGAAATATACAAAAATACAAATCAATACCAAGTAAAACAGCCAAAAGCTGAAGTATTATGACAGAAACCAGAAGTTAGACCTTTTTTTTTTACTGTTGCTTTAGTGTGGGACCGACCACAGCAATTGCTTACATGGACTTGCGTGTGTGTGTGTGTGTGTGTGTGTGTGTGTGCGTGTGTGTGCGTGTGTGTGCGTGTGTGCGCGTTTGGAATCATCTCCACATCACAGCACTACAAACACTCACGCTATTGTCCTAATGAGAATTACCCATGGAGAAATTGTAAAATTTGATTCATTCTGATTCATTCAATGATTTCAACTGAATGATTCATTGGCATAGGCTCCACCTGCTCTCGGCCTTGTGTGACACAGACTCTAAATAAGCAGTGCGATGAATAAAAACAATAGTTACATGAAGGGGAATCCAAAGCAAATCAGTCTCATCAGAATGAATAGCGAGAGGCTGTTCTTTTGAACTTCAAGGGGTTTGGCACCGACATGCTGGAGACAGAGAGTGCCGTTATGCGCTCTCTGTCTCCAGCATCTAGTTTTTCTGCATGAATCTTCAGAAACGTTCTGAACTCCACGTTTTTTTCAAGAGGTTGGAAAGAGGTTGTCCTCTTTCTTAATCTGGGGAATAGTCAAAATAATATTTTGCCATAAGCATTTTGACCGAGTCTATTAAATACAGTTGCAGAGTAATGACTGTCTTTGTATACAGAAGGTATAGATGCACTACAGGTGTGTTAACCATTCTCCATGTTGCTTCATTCTCATTCTTGTCTCCATCTGTCTCCTTATAGTCCATACTGACAACTAACCTCCATTAGCCAGAAGGTTATTTGTTGACTCCATGTCACTCCAGTCTATCCTGCCAACACGCCACTAAATGACTGTCTTGTCTTGTCATTGTCTTGTTCTACAATTCCAAAAAAAGTTGACCTCAAAGCACTCTCAAATTTGGACACTGCAAGTTAGGGTTGCCAGTATACTCACACGCATGTTGTTTTCAAAAGAAAAGGTTACATACGTGTCTTCAAGACCAGAAAAAAAAACATATTGAGAAAGTGAAATTGACCAACAAAGTGGAAATAGCCATATCCAGCCACAGCACCACCCTTCCACCCCTATCTCTCCCTCTGCCACCACAACGTGGAAACTGCCTCCCTCCCTTTCTCTGCTCCGTTTACTCTCTCAGTCTCTCCTCCCTCTCCAGAGAGGAGTCAGTCAGACAGATGTAACACAGCGGCAGCAGCCCGGGCTGAACTGGCAGGCTGTAGGGGCAAGACCAGAGCCAACAGCTCCGAGCAGAGGAGCGCGGTGAGCAGGAGAGGAACGGAGAGTAGCGAAAACAGTAGTCGTAGTGATACTAATAGTGGTAGTGGTTCAGCAGCAGAGGCTGACTTTGCCTCAGGATATGGGTGTGTTGACCCTGGCCCTCGCCACCCTGTGAATCTAACATGGACCCTGACACCAGTACCCAGCATCCAGAGGCACACCATGGTGAGTGAGATAACAAGAGATCAGGGAGGGAGAAAAGGAGAGAGTGATTCTGTGAAAAAGTTGGCTGGTGAGTGTGGGGACCAACAGGGGCGGCGGGGTCAAACGGTTTTCCTGTTAGCCTGTTAGCTGTAGCCCTACGACGAGGCTCTCCATTTGGCTCTCGAGCTGTTGACTAGGGCTTCTGTGGTCAGATGAATAGGACTTGAGTCTGTTCTGTGGGAGGGGGTGGGGGTGGTGGGTGTTGCATGGTAATGTAATGAGATCAACAGCCTGCGACTGAAGATGTTTTCCTGTGAGATGTCGCTCCAGTGGCTTTTTCACATCATCACTTCAATGAGGCTCTTTAAAGTTTCTGGCTGAGCAAGATAAAGTTTGGGTTTCGTACGTCGAATAACAATGGCGGAGAGATGTCTCTCCGGGTTACGTCTTGTCTTCTGTTTCGCGGCTGTTTTGTTTGCGAGGGCCCTCGGAGCAGGCGGCTCTCTTCTTGCTCTTTGAACACAGTAATTAACTGTGGCGTATGTGAGGGCCGTGGGTGTACCGTTTCCCCTTCAAAAGCAATAAGTTAAATTTGATGGTGATGTGAATCCCCGTGCAGCGATATAGGAGCAAACGGGGGTGTTTGCGCGACAGAGACAGGGCGGCGTGAAAGAGTGAAAGTGAGAGGCAGAGGGAAAGAAAGAGAAAGAGTTGTGTACACATATAAATCCAGGGGGGATCTGGACTGCACTGTGAGCGTGCTCGCTCTTCCTCTTCCCCCCCCCTGGTTTTCTACACTGCTCCCAACTGTTACACTCTCAGCTAGATAGTTAAAAGACAGAAAGAAAAAAAAAAGTGGTGTATTATTAAACTAGGCCAGAGAAGATGTTTTGTCTTCCAGCCCATTGGAGGGACTGCTGCTGATGAAGAATGTGGTTAACAGAATGAGTCAACAGAGAACATATTTCCAGGAGACGTAGTTTGTCTTTGCCAGCGCCTAAGCCACTCTGCTTTATGCACTGGGCTCTCTGCCACGAAGGAGGGAGAGGAAGAGAGAGAGAGAGAGAGAGAGAGAGAGAGAAAGGAAACTGCTAAAGATAAAACTCCACCAGTTTTATCCATCTCCTGGGTCCTTCAACCTCAGCCAACAATCCATGCTAACTAAAAAAAGAGAAAAGAGTTTTTACCTGCACACTAAAGTTTCCCACGAAAAATATGCTCTGCATTGGATAACCAAAAAAATGTCATGTAGCTTCTTCACACGGTGTCACATTTTTGCAATAAAAAGGCTGAAACCCCCCTTGGGATTAATTAAGGATAGAGAGGTAATAGTTGGACCATAATATGACACCTTCTCATTTCATTCTCACATCCCAGTGGCTGTAATCTGTCATTTGACCTTCGTTTTTAAGTGTAAAGGACATCCTAATGATCGCAAGCACAGATTTAATATTTTTAACATATATTCTGTGCCCTGCTGATGAGGTGGTCAGACGGTAATTGAGATGCTCTCTCTCTCTTTCTCTCTCTCTCTCTCTCTCTCTCTCTCTCTCTCTCTCTCTCTCTCTCTCTCTCTCTCTCTCTCTCACACACACACACACACACACACACTAGTAGTTACACACACATTTCCTTTGATTGCAGCAGATTTAGGAAAGCACCTTTGGGAGAGATCGTGCATGAATGAATATGAACTATGTCCTGTACTGTACTGGGAATACATTACAATCTGTCTGTACAATGTAGAGGATTGCCAGTGTTGGACCTCTTCTCGTACTGTAATATCCTGAGTGAGGTAGAGGGAGTGTTAGCAAGAATGTCAGCACGATAAATGGACATGCGAGTAAAGCAAAAGTGTGCTCTTAGATTAGCCAAAGGTATTTGGCTCCACCAACATGTTCAGTTGTGTTACACAGGGCGAACGTTGGTGGTGAGGAGCGGTGGTACACTGCAAAAACTCATCATCTAGTCTCCTTTCATTTGTAGATATTTTCAAATTCTCCAAACAAGTGAAACTGCAGTAGAAACAAGTGAAGTGATCTCACCCCTTAGATATTTTCATGTGATTTTAACACTCGATATTAAACTGAATGACTCGTTAAGACGTCAGATGTGTCTTTTGCAGCGTACACCTGCTTTCCTGAACACGCATTTTTACCAACCTGGGAATGCTTAATACTGTTCCTCATTCCAGATAGCCATGCCTTTTATACCGGGCACTCGAATTAGCACATCCACAAGCTTGTGTGATTAACAGGGGGAGATGAGAGGGAGGTTGAAAGAGGAGAGTGAAAAGAGAGAGAGAGAGAGAGGCAGAGAGAGAAAAACCCTCGTCCCTGGCCTTCATTGACATGTAAATAGGTCTGTGTTTTTGTCCTAGTTGAGGAAGGCTGAATCCCCCACTCATGTACTGGAGGAGAAAACACAGGGACAATATGTGTAGGTGTGTGTGTGTGTGTGTGTGTGTGTATTTGTGTGAGACACTCATCTTTAATTTGTTTGTGGGGAGCTTTATTGGGATTGATTCTCTCTCTCTATTTATAGAGAGCATTTCTTAAAAAACAACAGAATTCTCTCGTTTTCCATCATGTTCTTCTTCCTTTTGGCCAAGTTGCGGAACTGATTTGGGCTTTCTCCCTTCCACTTCTGAAATCCTCAAAGGCTTTTGCCGGCAGGAGGAGGCACCGGGCCTGGAGGGCCAGAGAGAGATGGAGGGCTTTTGTCTTTAAGGGCGTTCAACTTTTAATAAAAGCTTTATATATTTCTCTTGCTTTCATTGCATTTCGCTGTAGTGTGCTAGAATGGACCCGAACCTTGGTGTTGGGTGGTACAGGGTGTGTAAGCTTAGGTACTGCAGTGTCAGCTAGTACGTTTTCATCTACAGCGGTAAGAGAGGGAACGCTATCTCGCCCCGGGCCTCATGGTCAAGTCAGGTTCATCCTGGTGTACAAGCTGTCTTTGTGCTCGGCCTTGGTGTGTGTTGTCTAAAGGGTTGAGAGACTGATAAGGACGTGGTGTTTGGTCTGGCCAAAATGAGCCAAATGCACCAAAACCAAAAAAAATAAATAAATACAATTGTTTAGAAGCTATATAAAGAATAGAATAAAGAGATATAATAATGTAGTATATATTACCGTACTGGTCTTCAAAACATTTCTTGATATACACTGGACCACTGGAAAGCACATGTGGCTCCAACCAATCCCCAAGGTAGAGGTCACTGCTCTACCTTTAAGCTACAATAGGCAAGATTGTTACGTAAAAACACGCTTGTCTAATCAGCCTGAATCACAAAGTATGGCTGCAACAGAGAAGCAGTTTTACTTTCACTTACTCAGGCTTTCCATAAGCATCGCACCAGAAGCCGGAGTGATGAGTGAGGGGAAACAAGGTGAGGGGAAAGTCAGCCCTCAGCCTCGTCCTCGGATTCGCAACACCGCTGAATGTGTTCACAACCACTAACACATTCCCAGACTTGTTGTTTTGACTCCAGCTTTACTTATCTCTGCTTATCTTTTATTACAAGAACCTCATTTGAACTCTCTGTACTCTTGTCCTTTTTACATTGCAGGGGAAAGATCATATAGTGACATTGTGTTACACTGAGGACATTTTAAATGAACTACTTTTTTCTTACATAGAATTGAAACAATATAAGATATAAGTTGAGGAGGATATCTTGGTACTCCTTCCACACATGCTGACCTGTGTTTGCTAGTAGCAGTGGGCTTCTGTCCACGGCAGAAATGAATCCTCTGATTTTGTCCATGGTGAAGGAAAAATCAGCTCTTTCTCCTTGTCGGTGCCCTCTAGATATCACTTAACTTGAGAAAATATGAGTGTATTAATTGTGTGTGTGTGTGTGTTCCGGTTTTAAGGAAGAAGTTCACATTGATCATGACGATTCTTTTTTTTATCTCTCTTTGGACCCTCCCTCCATTCCTCTCGTCAGCCCCTGAACCGCAGGCTCGTCACGGCCTCCCTCATGGAAACTGTCGAGTCTGTATAAAAAGAAAATGAGCAGATTTGTCCCGTGGCCTGAAACAGCCTGCCCCTAGTGGCTGACTCACAACACTGCATGAATCTGACTCCACTTCTTACTGACTCCACTAGTTTCACAACTCAACTGTTGACACCTTAGATTTAGTCCTCTCAATGGGCGTTGATAATAAAAACTGAATTAATCTCTTCACTCTTCAGTTTTATTAAAACATCTTTAAATGAATTTAAGAATGGAAGAAACCCTGCATTGTATTGTAATACAGAACTGGGTTATTGCACATTTTGACACGTTATAGTAAGAAAATAATGCAGATTGTTACACATAACATGCTGTAAGGTCCACACTGGAGAGGACATATGAAAAGCTCATCAAACGCTCAAAGCCGGTCCCGTGATGGAGGATATAAATAACAGTATAGCAGCGCAGCTAGGCTGTAACCTCAGAGAGCTGACTTGTGGCCAGCAGCAGCAGTGGCACAACTCCATTTGGCCCCATTTGTCAGACAGACTCCCTGATGGGAGAGTCACCGTCAGTTAACGCAACACAGCCAGGGAGGGAGGCAGGGAGGGAGGGAGGCACGAGAAACTGAGAAAAGCAATGTGGAGCATATGAGACAATAAAGAGGGAAATGAAACATGGATTGTGTATACCGATGTAAATCATGTAAATCGTGTCCTCTATGTTGGTGGTGTTTGCATGTGTGTGTGTGTGTGTGTGTGTGTGTGTGTGTGTGCTTGTGTTTTGGCGTGGTAGTGTTTGATGTGTGTCTAAGTTGAAGTGACTGCGAGGGGCAGAAACGGAGCCAAACACAGCCGTGAGCTTGTTACACGCTCCCAACAAATTTATGTTGGGAATGTGCTTTTCACATCTCTGCAAATCTTATGTAAATGTGCTTGTCCCGCTCTGTGTGCCAGAAAGAGAGAGGGGAGGGAGGAGGGGGGAGGAGGGGGGGAGGGAATGAGCTCAGGAAAGAGAGTTGGGAAATGTAGAATGGGATGATAACATAGGGAAGAGGGAGAGGGAGAGTTTGAATACTATCAGACTGCTGAGATTCTCATCAAAGTGGGAATCACAAGACAAACTGATGTTAATCAGGGTTTTGTTTCTCCTTCCTCGCTGTTTGTGTGGTTTATCCACAAGGTGGATCTAGAGGGTCCTCAGGGATACTGTTACAGCACCGCTGTGGGTGGGAAAACAGAGTCATCTGAGCCTAAAATTAGAGGCTTGGAAAAACAGCAACATATCAAACTCAGAGAAGTTTAGATTTCTTATTCTATATGTTCCTTGTAACCATTACGAGTCAAGTATGATCAAGACCTACTGTAAAAAGTTGAATCATATTTACTTATGTTAAGCTATACTGTCAGTTATAACACATCTGAAGACCTATCAATCAAAACGTGATCAAAACTGGCAGCAACAGGATTTCAACAGGGGGCGCCATAGCGTATCCATTGTTTCTGGCTAAGTCAAAAATGTTCTCCAGTGGAATGACATTGACATGATGTTGAAGATGTTGAAACAAGTGGAATGACATTGACATGATGTTGAAGATGTTGAAACAAGTGGAATGACATTTATTTTTCAAGATACAGAGAAAAGTCTTCCAATATAAATTGAACTGAAACAAGTGAACATATCTTTCTTATCCACGGCATAAATAAAATGTTCTGTCTGACAACTAAATTCTTGTCATGAACGTTTCTACATGCAGGTCTGTCACACGTACCAACCAATCAGCCAGCCGTTGTTATTTCTCTAAATAGGGCATCTTTAAGAGCCAATCGGTGGATGTCTACAAGCTGTGAGAAGGGTTTACAGTATAGTGTCTGGCTATTGGACTCTGGAATAGCAGGTCAATGCTGTTTTAGGTCAAATTCCTGTTGGAGTTCTTCCGGAGAAAGCACTTGTCGCGGAGGGAGGCCCGGAGGCGGGCTGACCCCACGCGCCCCAACACAAGTGCCTTTGTCTCCAAAACGGCAGCTGTTCGCATTCCTGTCTGTCCGACTCTTCCTGAAACTGAAACGTGCCTTTTTTTACCTGGCCGACGTCAGGGAAGAATCATGTGCCAGAATTTGACTTTCCTTTTGTGTTCATTTTTCTATGACTCACCTTTCTCTCACACACACACACACACACACACACACACACACACTTCAAGGAACATGGTGTAATTTTGTTTATGAAAGTGCTCTACAGAGGATGGAATCTGAAAATGAGTCATTGAAGAAGCTCCACATTAGAGAGACTCCTATATGTGTGTGTGTGTGTGTGTGTGTGTGTGTGTGTGTGTGTGTGTGTGTGACTGGGACAGATGCTGATGAGAGGTGGCAGGCCGGGGACGCTGATCAAAGATAACCGTCCTCTCTCCTCTGTCGTGCTCCGTGGCTTTTTTGGAGAGCCCGCCATCCAAAAACACACGCCAACATCAAACCATGTGAGAGAGCAGCAAAGCGAGGCCGAGAGACATCAGAGTTTACTTGTGGGTGTTAGGCGTCGCCTTGAAGATTTGTTCTTTGCTTTAATTACTCCTTTATGTAATTAAACCCAGTCTCACTGTCACTATGGTCTCTCTCTCTCTCTCTCTCTCCCTCTGTCAGTAAGTATCACTCTCTCGCTCTAAACTTTTAAGAGACTAAACTTGTGTGCTTTAGTGGAGATCACTGTTACTCTCCCGGGGTGTCAACGTGTCCCTCTTGACTTCAGTCCAGGCTGTGAGACTTCACGGCTTCAAGTGAGACATGCGATTAGAACTGTGGGTGCAGATTCAGATTCCCCCGTGTTGATGGAAAAACCCTGCGCTGCCCCCTCTGCTTCTCAGCTCGGATTGGAAACCCGAAAAGCTTCAGTTGACCGAATCGCAGTGTTGTTACTGGACGTTTTTAGTCAGGCCTGTCATAAAGATTCAACTATTGCAACACATGGTTATGTGATTATACCTGGTGGCAAAGGATAGACAGTTGGAAGCATCTCCGGTGGAATATGGTGCTTTTGGACGGAAGCTTCGCTAAACAGCAATTTTCACTGTTTGACTGTGATTGGTGCATGTCTCGGATCAGTTAAGAGCTGCTGCGGCGTCTTTTAGGTGTCGTGGAGGAGATCTCTTTAGTCTCAAAAGTTGTAAACCGCTGACACGATGCTGTATTCACCCAATATGCTGTGCACAAGCAGCACGCCATGTTTCAGGTTACTGTTGCTGAGTTGAGTGTTAAAAGTCTGGTCCCCCCTGCACATCTCTCCGTGGCTCTAAAGCCCCCAGTGCATTGTGGGAAGAATCTGCTCTCTGCTCTCATCTGACCTTTATATCTTGTCTTTTTCCATTGTTGCTATCATTCTCTGTATTCTGTATCTACGATATTATTCTGTCAGGATGGATGTTCATTGTAAAAGTGCATCCTTGGTGCAGATCTGACCCCTAGGATGCTTCTGACTTTCACATGGTGATATGGTTTCACATCACCGTGCGCACACACACACACACACACACACACACACACACAATGCATGCATATACCTTTTCACACATTCTTGGGACATAAACGCACAAAAATAGACACAGAAAAGTACAGAGAGGAAGATGAAAGGAGAGGTGTGTCAGAGTTGTCTATAGGTGTGGACTTCACTGCTTCTCTCTTTGTCCCTGTGTAACTCTATAGGCCACATACCAAAGTCCCCTCTCACTCCCTACATCTCTCAGGTTCTCTCTCTTTCTCCTTTTCACTCTCCCTCCCTCTTTATTTTTCTATTAAATCTGTCCATACCCATCTACCTCTGTGTAAATCTTGGTTATTATTTGGTATAGGTAAAATAAACTGCTGCATTGGCCTAAACTAATGTGATTGTGGTGGGATTTAATCCAAGTCCCTAAAGCTTCTATCTCAGCATCCATTGATCCAGTTTTGATTGACAACAGCAAAAAATGTCCTATAGAAATTGAAGGTCGTCAGAGAATTGAGTTTTGCCATTAGGGGGGTTATTTTTGGTCCGTCACGTTTTGTTGCAAAATGATGGAAATTGTGTTTTATGAGGAAAAAAATTAATAAAATGACTTGGCTATACCCATACCAGATCTTATTTCCATCCATGTATTAGACCAGGCAGAAACTGATATGCTGCAAAATAATTACAACATGATTAAGTTTCATGCAACAAGGTGAACGTTTTGCTGACAATAATTGAGGTACGATGGGAATCCATTGCATCATGCACTCTGGGTTACTGCGCACACAATATATCCCTGCCACTCAGCATCAGATACTCACCATCATATTTTTATGGCATATTTTATTGAAAAAGAGATGGAAATCTCAATGTGATTACCCTGGTTAAATAAAGGATAAATAAAAAAAATAAAATAAAAATGGCAGACCAGACAGCATAGGCCCAAATGCACCTGTGTACATCTGTCTTACTCGTTCCTACACTCAGTATTTGGTCACATATGACCAGCTTATAAAGTGCATGCATACTAAAAGTCGGTCCTCCTATTGGTCCTATGATTGATTGATTGATTTGGACATTTGAAAGTGAATAAGCCAATCCCAAACCTAGGGGTATACCACACGCCAAAATCTGCCGTGGTGCACAATAGGCGAACTCTCCAGGCAATTCACAACAGGATGCTGGAAGGGTGGAAGGTTTTACTCTTGTGCTAAATGCATCAAAACCAAGAAACATAAATGTAATAGAGCTATATATCTATCCTACACCCAATGTACAGGTTCTGAACAATACCGCGGACTGTTGTAATTGGCCACTTATGGGTTATGTGTTGCAGTATAGGTCTAGCTACAGTCTGTTTCTGCAAACCAGGACTCATTAAACAAGTTGTTGCACAGGCTGACATCAATTCATTACAGACTAATAGGACTAATAGGTCTACTTGTTGCTCTATAATAGAAACAGTTGAACCAAATCAGTTTTTTCTACGTGACTTTTTCATGAAACTTTATTTTTAGATGTGCCATCATTACATCCAGCTGGTTTATTGGCTTCTAGCAGTTCATTGAGCAAACATCTTGCAAGCCTTTGTCCCGTCAATGATATCTTTGAGAACGTCAAACACACATACACATGTTGGATAGCTCAATGGAAACCTGTTTCCTTTCAATAAGTTTTTAGTCAAATAATGTTAAGTGCAGTTGGCGGGGAGGTGGGGTAGGGGTGGGGCAGTAAGAGGTAGCTTTGATGTGATTAGATGGGGTGAGAGCAAGGGGAGGAAGGAGGGGGGGGAGACGGTGAAGTTGAAGGAGTCAGACTGGTAGTGACTGGTAGTGACTGGTAGTGAGTGTGAAGGGGAGGTGGCGGAGATATCCTGACACTTCTGTCGACAAATGACTTGCTTCACAAACGCCTGGGCAAGGACAGAAACATGAGAGGACTGATCAGGAGCAGGAAGGAGGGGAAAGAGACAGACGGGCTTAAACTCTCCCACAACCCCTCCACACACAGATAACACTGGTGTTTTCCTGGTGAGGTGGATGATCTGTGTTTGACTCCATTCCTTTTTACAAGCTTTGCTTGCTAGCTCTAGAGATGCATCATGGTATGTAATGCAGAGTAAAAAAAAATTGCTCTCGATAAGAAGATCGATTCTTTCTGAATGATTTCATGAACGTCCACTATAGCAGAGTGTAGCCTCACTGCATAGCAAACTTCCAACTAATGCTTTAAAGCTGGAGTGTGGTAGTGAGGCCTGGGCTGGCCCCGCGGTCCTTGGTCAACCGCAACAAGGTCTCTGATTGGTCGGTTGTGTGGCAGGAATTCAGCTCTCTGAGGTCTAGACTCCACCTACTCCTCCTCCTCCTCCTCCCAGCCTCAAGCACTGAAGCACAGTGGCATTCCCTGTGCACGCACACACACACACACACACACACACACACACACACACACACACACACACTCTCTCTCTCACTCATATGAGAGAGGGGGGAAAGAGAGGGGAGTTTCACACATTTGAAGACAGAGTGCAAGGAAGGAAGAGGGAAAGCCAAAAAAGAGAACGAGTACTCTCCTTCTGCCCTCTTGTTTTTTCTCGGCCTGAGAAGGGGGAGGAACCGAACCCTGCTAAGAGTCAATGCCCCTGCAGGAGTCCACAGGACCATACACACACACACACACACAAGCTTACACACACATACATGCTCAGTCCACTGCAGCTACTGCAATGAGTGGGGCAAAGCAGAGGGAGAAATAGAGCAAGCACGCAAGAGAGCGAGTGGTAGAGCGAGAGAGGGGAGGAGAAATCTTTGGAGTTACTACTTGTTGCTATTGGTTTTCTGTGCGGATTGAGGATGATATTCCCTCTGCTTTCCCTGCTGGAGTGGGACCTTGTCTGAGGTGAGCACTAACTTTCCACTTTTTTTTTTTTTTTTACCGGTCAGTCTTTCTGAGAAAGGAAGAGAAGGGGAAAAAAGGGCAAGAGCTTTTGTTGTGAGTTGAGTTTTGGGGAGCTTTTCTGTGGGAATGCTCTCTTGGTGGAATGGCGGAGGGAGGGAGAAAAGAGAGAGGGAGGTGTGGAAGGCAGCATTTCACGTGCCAGAGAGAACACAACACAAGCCACACTCTCGAAGAAAGACAGGAGCAGAAGGAGAGTACTAATAGAAAGTAAAAAAATAAAAAAACTGAGGGGAAGAAAGTGGGGGGGGCGGGGGGGGGGAGAAGAAATGTCAGGCACAAGACACAAAGAGCTGTAACATGTGATTCTGAGCTCTGCTTCTCCAAGTGGGACAGCAGGACAAGGGGAAGAGAGAGAGCGAGAGAGAGAGAGAGACACTGTGGGGTGCTAGTGGAAAAACGAGTTCAGTTCAACAGCTCTCCAACAGTGGCTTCCTCGGCACTCCAGACCCTCTTTTGATTAATGCCTCTCTTCCTTTTTGAGTTGCGAGGCTGACAGGGCAGCGTACATGTGACATTTATTCATTATCCCGTCCTGTGTGTGTGTGTGTGTGTGTGTGTGTGTGTGTGTGTGCAGTCACATTTGAAGACGCCGTGGCAGAGGCACAGGGTAGTGTTTAACTACTTAGTGTGCAGTGTGCAGTCTTCATTTATCAATTCCTGTGTAATTACAGTGTCTTCTCTGACTCCCCCCCCCCCCCCCCCCCACCGCAGATATAGCAACTCTTTTTTAGCACGTAGCCTCATCACGATTCCTCCACCAGCATGTGTTCACATGTTGTAGTTGGGGATAAATAAATATATAAAGTCAATTAAAAGCCAATAATTACTTTATAAGCAAAATTTTTTATATATACTGGTATGATATGTGCCTTGATTGACTTCTGAACTTAGAAGTAATTCCATAGGTTATCCCCCCCAAACACTTGAGACGTCCACATTCCACCCAGAGTGTTTTTAGACGTGGAGTTTTTCTTGGTGCGGTAGTAGTGCAGTGTGCCGGGGCGTGGGGAGGGCATTGTTGTCCTATTATTAGAGCAAGCCGGGCCGGCCAGCAGCTGTGGGGAAGGAAGTAGGCTCGGAGCAGCCGGAGGAGAGGGATTACTGGGGAACGCTGAGCGGGAATTACGGACGGCCTGCTGGAACGGCATTCCCAAGGTGGCGGTTGTCAGTGGGAGAGGGAAAGATGAGAGCGAGCCAGAACGCCAGACAGGGATCAATGTGGATTCTGAGAGAGAGAGAGAGATAAGGGTTGGAGGTCAACAGTGAGCTGGACTAGGATGTTCTAGGAGAGGAAAGATGAAATGTCAACACTGTAATGCTCTTAGAATGCATCCTACACGCTTGATTTCACATTTCTCACCATAGATTAGATGCAAATGTTAGCGTGTGATTTCAATGCATGAAGTACAATGCATGACAATTTCTCGTTCGAAAGAAGCGACCCCTTTCTGCTTTCTCATCACCGTAACACTTTATCTCTGATGCCCGAGGCGGAGGAAACTCAAGACGGTGCAAGTGTGAGACGTCCATTACAGATAGTGACGGCTTGCTGATTGACCGCTCTCATAAACAGCTGTCACACTGGCTAAAGAGATAACGGCATCCCAGAATGACTCGCGTATCGCTCCCGTCTCTGCCTCTCTCTCCGGTGTGTATTCTAGTGACATGCTGTTGCTCGGTGGTTTGTCTTCAAGGAATTACATCTGGTTCATCTTTTGACTTTTTTTTTTTTCCATTTTCATTCATCCTTTGTTGTTAATGCAAGCTTGACCTACGACATTCACTTTGCCGTGACCACTCTGAAGTCGTCTCTCTCTGTCACTTCCTTGTCGGTGCGTTGTTGTGCAGTGCCGATTGCAGGCTGCGTAGCTCGGTGTGTTGCATGTGCAGCGGCACGTTAGGTGAAAGACAGCCAACAGAGCCATTGTGAAACTGTCTCATGAGAAAGAAATTGGCACGTTACTAATGGGTAACAGCCTTTGTCTTGAATGTACATGTTTAGATGGTTTGTGATGATTGCGATTGCGAAATCAGACATCGTGTGGGCGTTTGAATCAACTGCTCTTGCAGCATTTTCTCCTGGCTGAGAAAATGATCACCGAGTTTAAGACTTGCTTAGAAAATCACATTTTACTAAACGTTAGGTTATGGTGATAGGTCATAAATGCCTCAATACATGAAACCGGAGTTCTCCATAGTTTATAGCAGGATGGGACTTTTTTGACGGTAAGCTCTCTAAGGAAGGAGGTGGAGGGAGTTACCTGCCGTTCATTGCTGAATATTTGCTTGTATTTTGTAACCAAAGATCCTAAGAAAGCTAAAGGCTTAAGTGGTATTTCTGCAGTGTGTTTTATTATCGGTATAGAGTATGTTTGAATTATTTCATATGGTGCATATGTCATTTTGATGCAGAACATCTGTTGAAATGGCTGTTGATCTACAAGGGAACTTCTTGAATCTTATATATATATCAATGTATTCAATAAAATGGACAAACTAGATAGTATCTACGACAAGTTGCATGTAGTGGCCTTTTGGCTATGGGCATTCAGTTGACACAGGGCAGTGTAATTCACTTATAAAAGTGAATCAAACTGCCCTGCCTGCTCCCTAAAGCCCAGGACAAGACTTGTTCAAGTCTTGTTCAAGCCCCGAAGAAAGCAGTTCAGCCTGCTTGCCATCCCGCTGGGAAGCTGTTCACACTACGTAATGGGACAAAGATGGGGCGTCACACACCTGAAGACAAGTGATCAGACACTAACACATTTTCCCATTCAACCAGAAATACAATCCAGTTCACTGTAAATACAATCCTAAAATCTGCATTCCATCGTTTCTTGCCTTATGGCAGAGAAACGGTTACATTCACATTACAAATGTAATTTGGAGTGACATTATTACAAGGATAATATTAATGGAGAATTTTCTAATTAATGGAGAAGACTTCTTTCATTTAATTTGTAGTACTGATGCTGATACATTGCCATTTATATGATATATTTATTTCTCAAAATAAAATTATACAGCAAATTATCAAGAGTGGACCAAGTGGTCAGATTTCAGCCTCGGCTTCTTGAGCGTAGTCACACTACAGGGTAATCTGCACTGACCATCGGGCCCGAGTGCCCCCCCCCGCCCCAACTCACTCTGACGGTCGGGTCCAGTTGGGTCTAGTGTGACCTAGGCTTCAACTGACTTACATTTGGTCTCTGTGAATAGACTGGGACCCTGCCCTCTTTTCCTCCCACTCCCCCACTCCCCCACTCCCTTTCTAGCTTCCCTTTGCTCCTCTCACCCCCCCACTCTCCTCAACAAAAGGCACGTAATTACTGAGAGTCATAAACCACAGAGCACTGAGAGAGAGGATATTGATATATGTTGACCAGCATTATCTGGGGGTGGTGTGTGTGTGTGTGTGTGTGTGTGTGTGTGTGTGTGTGTTTTGGAGGGGGTGGGGTTGTGGAAGGGTACATTCTGTGCATCTATAAACACATTCGCTGTGTGTGTTTCGATGGTTATAATAAATGATCTATGCACTTTGTATCTCAAATCCTTAAAGAGTGTGTGTGTGTGTGTGTGTGTGTGTGTGTTTGTTTGAGCCTTGCCTCTCCTTATTGCTCATTAAGAACAATTAGCTATTTCATTGTTGTATGCCCTGGTAGCCATGAGCCACTAATGAGAACACTGTATAAAATGATTCATTGTCTCTTTGTTTTAGCCACCGAGTCCTGAACTTCTGACCGAGCCCTGGGACACATGCTCCCTCTTTTGAGTCAGTTAAATCAGTGTATGGGCTCACTGTGTGTCCGGTTGTATTCATGTTTGAATGGACTATGCACAGTGTATTGTCAGCTGCGTTAGGTGCTACTGGTTCTGTGTTCTCAATAGATTTATGGTAGTGTTGAACACTGAAAGAAAGTTTTCAGTGTGAAGGTTAGAGTGCAAGTAGTGTGTCTGTGTGTGTGTGTGTGTGTGTGTGTTTGCTTTTTGTGGGTGTGTTTGTGTGTGTGTGTGTAAATAGTAAGGAAAGGAATGCAACAGCAGTGTTGTTCCAGATGCACCATGCTGTGAGTGACGTTTGTTTGGCTCCTTGACCATGTCTCACTCCACTCATTCACACACACACACACACACACACACACACACACACACACACACGACAAGATGCACTTCAAAAGGAAAGGAGATATTATTCATCGGCCATCATCTCCTTTCACTGTTATGCTGATGACACTCAGCTGTATCTCCTTGTAAATCCCAATGACTGAAGTAGCCTTGACACTCTCAGGGAAGCCTGGCTGATATGAAATGTTGGATGTCTCACAACCTCTTCTGCAGGTGAATGAAGACAAGTATGAGGTTGTTGTATTTGGCTCTCCTGATGCCACCACTAAATTTAATTTTGGCGAACTAACATCAAATCAACCGGCCAAATCTGGAAGTTATTTTTGATTCTGAACTGACCTTTGAGAAGTACAGTGTTGTTCAGTCTTGCTTTTATCAGTTAATAAATACATCCAAGATCAGGTCATTCCTGTCATTTTCTGACATGGAAAAAGTTATTCATCCTTTTATCTCATCCCGTATTGATTGAAACTGTATTGACTCACCTGCAGTGAGTCAAAATTGCAGCTGCAAGGCTTCTGACTAGATCCAGTAGGAGGGAGCATATAACCCTCATCTTAGCAAGTCTGCACTGGCCACCTGTTGATTTTAGAATTGATTTTAAGATTTTATTGCTGACTTTTAAAGCAGTGAATAACTTCATCCTATGTCATGGAGCTTTTATCCCCCTATGTTCAAGAGCTCACTCTCAGATCTGCTGATAAAGCTCTGTTAACTGTCCCCCGGTCCAAGCTCAAGTCAAGAGGTGACAGAGCTTTTGCTGTCAGAGCCCCAACATTATGGAACAGTCTCCCTGTCATCCGGCTAGCTCCCTCACTTCATGTTTTTAAGTCACTGCTCAAAACACACTTGCATTTTACTGTTCATTTATTTGCCTTGTTTTATTTGCTTGTCTTATTTCCGTGACGCCTTTTATTGCTCTTATCTGTAGGCATTGTTGCATTTTCTTTTATTTGTGAAAAGCGCTTTGTAACATTTAGTTTTTAAAGGTGCTATATAAATAAATGTTTGGCACTCCAAAGTGTGTGTGTGTGTGTGTGTGTGTGTGTGTGTTTGTCTCTCACATAGCGTGGTAAGTGTCAGTGTGTCCAGAGGCAAAGGCCAGGGGGGATTTGGAATTTGTTTTACAACCCCTTCAGATAGGGTTTTGTGGGTGTATGTGTGTGCATTTGTGTGTGTGTGTGTGTGTGTGTGTGTGTGTGTGTGCGCGTGCATGCGTGTATCTGTGCATGTAGCTATTCAGGGAGATTGAGGGCAGGACACACAGAAGGAGTACAACTATCTAGGACAGTGCAGTCTCCTCCAGTTGGATCTTCAAAGGAACTCACAATTTACACTAAAGCATGCACCGTGCAGCACTATCAATCCACTCAGGAACACCCTGAGAACCTGCTGGCTGAAAAATACATTTTACAGCTTGATATTTGCTAATAAACTTGAGCAAACTTTATTTAACTTAGTTGTGATTTCAGTGATTTGCCATAATTGTAGGCAGTTTAGTGGGTAGCTGTGTGGCTTAAAGTGCAAGCGTACATGCATAGATGTGTGCGTGTGTCTGTGTTGAACCTGGGGGGTATGGGACAGGAAGTGAGGTAGGTTGGAGGGAAAGGGGAACCTTTGGGACTGGAGTTCATTTTCTCCTATTTCCTGTTTTCTGTTTTGTTTCAGCACATTACCTTCTTAAACTACCAACACGTAATTTCTCTCTCCGTACAGAGGAAACTGTGTGTGTGTGTGTGTGTGTGTGTGTGTGTGTGAGAGTGAGTGTGTGACTGAGAGAACCTGAATATTGGCCAATATAAGTATAGTCATCCTTTGTGATACATGTGTCCAAAACGTGTCATCAACAACAGCATTGTTATTAAGATGTTATTAATGAGTTATAGAGGTTATGACTCATTTCAGTAGCAAGGGAAATCATACTTGTTGTCATGGAACACATGAGGGAATTAAATTGCTCACCACTGTTTCCAGAAAATAGCCTGACAACAGTTCTACTATTGTCCATTAGGTTTTCAGTCGGCATATTCATCATCAGCGTGTTTTTCTCAGAAATGTGTTTTTTGTTTTTTTTTCTCGATGAAACATGAAACAATCTCGGCGTGTGCTGATTACCATCATGACAATGGAAGCCTTGAGACATGCAGCCTATGAGAGAACAGATGTGTGTGTGTGTGTGTGTGTGTGTGGATTACATGTGGTTGAAGAAGTGACAGAACTGGACTGGAGTCTGAGGGATGCATCCATTAAACTCTTTCCCACGCAGACACACTCTCTTGTTAACTTGGGATGACGCTGGATGATGACCACTTTGAATTGATGCTTGTGTGTGTATGTAAGTGGGTCTGTGTGTTAAGCAAGACCATGAGAAGAAAATAGTTGTTTTTTTTCCCCTGCCTGACTTTCTCTCCACCCTCCGTTTCTGACTTTGCTCTCCTTGCTCTTTCCCTTTCTGCATGTGAAATATTCATTGGAGTGCAACACTTTTAGTTAGCTTTAATAATTTATCACTTCATTGCTCTATTGAAAACACTGCAGGCCTCAGATCCCTTCAGCTGAACTCCAGTCTCGCAGCACCGCCAGCCTGCAGATGAATATTTATACGCTTGATAGTTGTTTATGCTAAGTGGCATCATCTTCTGAATCTGCTGAAAGACACGAGACACGTGAGCAGGACTTTCATCTCAACTTCAGGGAGCTTTCCAGCTTTGATTAAAGAGAACAGTCTGAGAACAGTCTGAGAACAGTCTGAGGTGCGCTCGGCAAAACAACAGAAATATGACTTGGAACTTTGTCGTGCCATTTTTCATAAAGAAAGATTTGAAATATGTTGTCCACACCTTAAGTTTGCACAGATCGTTGGAGTTGGAGAAAAGTAGTGCAAATACAAACAGATGTGTCCAGGCAAATTGAAAGACAGACTCTGAGATGGTAACACTTCACAAGTTTATGTTCTGTTTGTGTGTGTGTGTGTATTGTGTAGTGTGTGTGTGTTTTCTGTTCTTTCTGATAAAGCCTTGTTGTGTTTGATTCACAAGGAGCTGGACCACCTACTGTGATTTCAAGGGGCTAAGAGATAATAGAGCAAACATTCCAGGTCCCCTTGGCCGCCCTCGTTCCTATACCGCACACGGCACACGCACCGCTTTTATTAAGCTCGAATTCTTCTCAGGATTTTGTCTTTGTTTAAATTCTCATCACAATGTATCGCCCCCCTTCTCCCACACATGTGCCACAACTCTCTGTGTGTATCTTCCATGCTGGAGACGGCTTGAGGCAGTTTATTCAAGAGAGAGAAACTGCTCAGTGTCTGAAGTTTCTGTGTGTGTGTGTGTGTGTGTGTGTGTGTGTGTTCAAATGCCAGACTGTGTGCATGTAGGTGAGAGCTTAATTAACAAGCAGCTCCTTTGCACATTTGAAAGGTCAGTGGTTGATGGATAGAGAAGTTTTACAGTAGTTATTTGCCAGCCCCGGTATTGCCTGTGTCCCTGCCAAATGCCAATCCTCATGCCCCCCCCCCTCACCCACACACACACACACACACACACACACACACACATGCAACTCCCCTCCCCTTAGCCTCACGCTCTCTAGGCCACTTAGATTTCACATGGTGACAAATCATGCCTATTGTTCATACCACAATGGAGTCTCTGTGAGTGACTGGAATTGAATGACCCTGATATGGACCGAAAATGAATTCCATGAATTCCATCAGGAGACCTGGAGTATTCCGGAATCTCACGGAATCAAATGAGATTAAACATTAAAAGTGTCTCTTTTGTTAAAAAAAAAAGGAGATATTTAAGCTATTTAAGTCTACATACTTCCACCTCCACAGCATTCAATTCGTGAAAAATGCAACTTCAGCAATACTGCACCACAATAACTTGTACGTGTGTGAATATATTTGATCGGGTGATACTGCGTGAGTGTCGCGTAATTTGCTCCCCTTCTTCGTTACGTCACGTTAATTTTCTTACAGCACTGTGGCCGAGAGAGAATATAAAGCAAGTGAAATATGAAGAGAGAGAGAGAGAGAGGGGGAAAGTGAGAGATGGTAATGTGTCCTGCTGTGAAGTCGGAAAGCCCCTCCAGGCTGCCCTCGCTAGGAAGACGACTTCTCTGGGTTTTTTTCTGGAGTTTCACTCACTTTGAGGCTGACGACGCAATTGACATGGGTTCTTTTCCCTCGCGCACAGAGGGAGAGAGGGAGATGTTAAAAAGAGCAGCAATAAAAAAAAAAAAAAGCAGAGGAATGGAGTGAGAGAAGTATAATTGACGTTCTGCAGTCCCAGTGCCGTAATGACATGTGTTTTCCCACCTATAAAAACCAGCTTCCCTTTCTCTTCCTTTTTGTCTTCACGCGTCCCCGTCAGCCCGGCCTGTCAGAGCAAAGTCCACTTGGGACCAAACAGATGTCTCAAAAGAAAGAATTTGGTTTTTACTATGGACACCGTATTTCAGCACCTTCTCTAGAATGAAGAACTATTAGGTGTTAGTTTGAAACAGTCAACAGCCATGCCAAAAAAAAACCCACTATGTTCAAGCTCTTTTAATCAATGCTAACCAGGAATAGACACCAGATAACCTCAAACCTCCAGACAGCTCCGAGTCTTGGAATGCCAGAAGATTCAAGGTGCTTTGGCATTTTTGAAGTTCCTGGCCAGCCGCGGTACCCAGAGCAGCACTGATTTCTTCCTTCCCTCCATTCTTCCATCCTCCTCCCAGAGCTTGTTGTTTGGATTTAACAGGAAGCTGCCCTGTGGATTCAATAACAACAGGATTACTAAAAATGAGGCGGACAGTGAATACCTTGCAGGCCCAGTGTGATGGATAGCTGTATTGTGTGTGTGTGTGTGTGTGTGTGTGTTTGCGTGGGGCTAGAGTACGTCCGTTCTAGGGTGTATTGTTTTGCTAGTGCCGATGTGTTCATGAGCGGGGGAGTGATTTTGAATGATCTGTTGAGGATTGATTGGAACAGATTTCCCTGACATTTCGCTTGAAATGTCAGCAACTGAATGTAGGCCATCGGTGATGTAATCCTAACATTGTCTCTTTGATGTGTTAGCAGTACATGGCCTCGCTCAGTGTGTGTGTGTGTGTGTGTGTGTGAGAGAGAGATTTTGAAGACTTTATTCACTACATCAAATGGCATTTTTTGTTAATTGCTTTGACTTACATAAACTATACTCTAACATACAGTTTTACACACACACACACACATACACCAATTTGTTTGTCAGAAAACAATTCATATCAGTATTTGGTGTTGTTGACAACTCATAAATGTTGTTACTTGCTAGGCTGGTCTCATCAGACCTCTGGCTGGAAGGACTGTCTGTCCAGCGTGAGCTCCACTATTGTGTTTTGTGGCTCTACATGGGAGTCTGCAAGGATCACAAGCACACCAGTGGAGGAGAGATAAGAGAGAGGTACATAGCCACAGGAGAGACCACTGGCTGAGCTTAAATCCTCCCATCCAGCCTGGGAGCAAGCGGAGCCAGCTATTAATCAATACCGTAGCAACTATGAGCTAGCTAGTGCTACACATCTATGAGGTGTTAGCATGTAGGTGGGCTTTATTCTGTGCTCGTTCAGATACAGTGGGGTCCAAGAGTTCACTAGCTAGAACTG